>APFE031216368.1:224691-234919 GCA_000404065.3 Pinus taeda
ATGGTAAATATAAAAAGAAAATTGGCATTTTAAATGTGAAAGTCTCTCATTGAATGTCTTATTGATGACTTTGTAACTCCTCTATAAATCGCTCCAAAGTTTTTAACAAATTGTCCACAAGATTTGATGTAATGTGCGGAATAGAAATGATAAAATCTAATATATACTAAAAGATTTTGAATTATTTTAAGTTTTGTTGGATGTGAGATGAAAAATAAAATCAAGGAAAATTAACATATAGACAAGATTATGGGGTTTGGATTAACATTTGATAAATGAGGGATACAAAATAGAATATAAATTGTAAAAATTAACTTAATTGCTTAGTTAATGTTAAATAATTAAAATAAAAGTTTTATTTCATTTTCAAAAGAAAGTATTAAAGGAAAATTTGTGTGGAAAATTTGAGTAGAAAGTAGATTCAAAATTTTAAAGGGAATTTTTAGTAGAATGTTTTGGAATAAATTTTCGAGGAGAAATTTTAAGATGAATTTTTTTTGGGAAAAACTTTGGAGAGGAACTTTCATTCTCTAACTTATAGACTTTCATTGGGAGAGAGGGCATTTGTATTATTCAACAACTTCTATGAAATTTCATGGATTCATGTAATATTTAAGTCTTTATTTCTGCAGCATCAACATCTTTTTCACACAACAACTTTATTTGTATTGATGAATATAACATGAATGCTTTCACTATGAATAGATAGTCAAATTTTTCACTCAGTAAGGAGTTTGATAGAAGTACAAGTAATGATATTGATCATATTAATCAAGAAATTCCTAATCCTAAGGATTTTGAAGGCAACACTAACAAAATGGGGGATGAAGAATTTCTTCTTTTCACTCAGTAAGGAGTTTGATAGAAGTACAAGTAATGATATTGATCATATTAATCAAGAAATTCCTAATCCTAAGGATTTTGAAGGCAACACTAACAAAATGGGGGATGAAGAATTTCTTCTAAACAATAAATTTAGAGGCACATATGAGGATAATGCATTTTCTTTGAGTTAGAAGTTCAGAGGTGGTCATGATGATGATGAATTCCTCTGAGGGATTCAAAAGCATAGATGGTGATGACGAATTTCCTCTAGGTGAGGATTTCAAAAGCGCATACAATGATAATGGATTTCTTCCAAGTGAGAATTTCAAAGGAACGGTGAAGATGGAGAAGGGTTTCCTCTGAACAAGGATTTGAATGGAACAGTTGAGGATAGTGAAGGATTTCCTCTGAGTAAGAATTTCCAAAGCACCGATGACAATGATGAATATACTTTGAGCTGAGATTTCAAAAGAATTGATAATGATGATGGGTTTCCTCCAAGCAAGGATTTTGAAAGCACTGATTTCCTTCAAGCGAGAATTTCAAAAGCACAGATGATGATGATGAATTTCCTCCAAGTGAGGATTTCAAAAGCATGGACAATGATAGTGACAGATTTCATCTGAGTGACGATTTCAGTGGAAGAGATGAGGATAGTGTGTCAAAACCTATTAGTGAATTTGAATAATTGTCTAGGAAATTTTATGTAAATGATGTTCGCATGGTAACTTGAAATAAATATTTTAACTTGCATATGATCTTACATGAAGTTATGAGTCATTTATATGTTTATTGGATTATATGTTAATAATTATGAAGAATTCGTTTGTTTCAAATATCCACAATGCATCCACAGGGCCTTCGATAGACAGTGATCAGGTGCTTTGTCAAGGCACTCCTTGATGTGAAGTCATCGATTCAATTCCTAGCCCCAATTGAGGTGATATATTGGACATGATGAAGATGTAGTCCTGCCAAGCTTACAAAAAAAAATATCCACAATGCAACAATAACTTTGAGAAATAATTTATGCTTCATTCAATCAACTTAATATTGATATCTTGATTAAAATTAATAAAATATTAAGAATTAATGTTGAATTTTTAATTATATGGTGATATTGTCATGATATTATTTATTGTTATGATTTGATAGATCATAATTAAAAAATGTTGTATTGTAATGTCCCATAAAAAAGGGAATACTTCAATTGATGGTTGATTTTTAAGTTTTTATTATAATGGGGCAAGTTGTGTTAGGCTAGATTTAAAAAGAACTATAGTTTTAACTTTTAAAATAAAAAATTACTCTTGGTTTAATAACTCTTTCATTTAGGTGTTCATTTTTAAAGTTGTTTTCAATCATAATATTTGGTTCATAATGCTGAAATATCTTGAAAACTTAAGGCTTTTTGTAGTCATGATATTTTGTTTCAGTTCTATGGTTGAAAAATGTCAAAATTTAAGGTTTTTTGGAGTCATAATATGTTATCTTTAATGTCAAGGTTGAAAATAGTTAGAGTTTGATGGTTTTTCAAATACGGGATATTTTATCTAATTAACATCATGCCTGAAAATCGTGGGAATTTTAAGCTTTTTTGGAGTCATGATATTTCATCTTTAATGGCATTTCTAAAAAAATTTGAAACTTTACCCAAAAAAAAAATTTATTTAATTAATTAAAAAAAAGTGTTGTTTCAAGTTGAAAATAGTTAGATTTTGAGGGTTTTTCAAATACGTGATATTTTATCTAATTAACATCATGCCTGAAAATTGTTGGAATTTTAAGCTTTTTTGGAGTCATGATATTTCATCTTTAATGTCGTTACTGAAAAAAGTTGAAACTTTACTCCAAAATAAATTAAATTAAATAATTAAAAATAAAATAAAATTGTTGTTTCAGCTTCAACACTTTGTTTTCAATGGTTTTTTCCAAGTTTTTGGCACAAAATAAGTTGGTTTTTACCATCATTTTTTTTAAATATTGAAAATTTACCCTGAAATTTTTAAAAACAAAAATGTCATTCAATCATCATCACTTTTCGTTTTCAAGTTGTTGTTTCATCTTTTTTGGGGTTTTCTGGCTAGAATTCTCGTTTTGAGGTTACATTTCTCATTAAGTCAGTAGCTTTCTTTGTACCTCATAAGATTGTGACTAGCCCATATTCACGCCCACATGGCAGTGCTTGCCACCTCTACATGTTGACTGTGCTACGAGGCCCTTGGCCTAGAAACACCAGAATTTTGACTTTTATCCTCTGAAACTTTAACCATCCATATCTTTTGATCCACGAATCTTTTTTCAAACTTCAATATATCATTGGAAACCACTTTTGATCAATTATCTATATGACCAGTTTCCAAGAGCTTTAATCTAATATTTTTGTATAGAAAATAGATCAAAAGTATCTGCTCGTTAACCAATCTACTTATAACCATCTAAATTAATACCAACATATTTTCAACACAATGTGCCAAGAAATTGTTTCCAACAATAAATATTAGCAAGTCAATGGCACATGAATTCTTCAAAACTTCGTCAAGTTGAATCTTAGCCAACCTAGCGATTTCCTAGGCAAACTAACTAGGGATAGAGGAATCAAGGCCTAAAATGGATAAATTAGCCACCAAGAAGGTTGATTTTGAGGCAACAAAGTCTATTATTTATGATGAATCCTCCCACCACCTCAAATGCCCCCTCTAAGCCAGTTCGCTCCAAGCCCTAATTGACATCACTTATCCTTAAGAGGACCAAATTTATGAGAGAGAAGAAGAGTGAAATTGGCTTTATGGATGAGATAGGATTCGATCACCAATTAGACAAGGCCAATGCCTAGTCCTTGGGTTGATTGAGTCTATGGATTTTATAGATTAGATAATCTTTGTCAAAGAGTAAGGATGTTTTAATGCCCTAGCACCAAAATCCTAATTATTATTTTTGTGTGGGATCAAAGACACTTGGGAGAGCTACAACAAGAGTCCACCCAGGGGATTACCATTTGCATTCCGTATAGGAGTAGTGCATACAATGAGTATATCTAGATTATATTAAATTAATATTCAATAATCAATGGTGTAATAGAAAAACCCTAAATAACCAATACATTTCATACATTAGACATAAAATTAAAAATTCATTAATAACAAGGTACAATTACAAGATGAAATGCATGCATAATCCACTATTGGTCAAAGATAAGTTATCCAATTCCAAGAAAATGGCTCCAATAGAAAAAGTACTCTATAGATCACATCGCTCCAAGATACAAAGAGGTCGAAAATCCCCTAAGAGAGTTGAAATAGTTACAAGTGATGATGCACAAAATGAATTATCCTCTCCTCTATCTATATGATGAGGATGACATCTAAGCCTAATAAGCCCCTTGAACACAAGGTTTATAACAACACAGACTTGGCTTATAAGCCAACCCACTAGCTTCAATCATAAATGCTCAAATAAGCATGCATGTGTGAGCCTCTAGGCTTCTAGGGTTTATGTCCTGCATAAAATAGGCTCTAAATGCCATGTCCAAGTGTTATAATATGTCAAGTGTGATGTAGAAGGATGTAAAAATCAATATTTGAGGGTTGTCTCTCATATCCATCTCAATGATTCCTTGTGCTCCCAAAATCAAGATGGGGCACCACAAAGTATCCCCTATGGGTCTCCAACTACTCAATGTGTCCATCTGTGCTCTAGCATTGAGGGATTTCCAGGTCCGGCTAACCCTCCCTAGTATCTAAAGGTGATACCATCCTCATCTAGGACCTAAATCAGCTTCCATCCATCAATTTGTGCTAAGGATGGTTGGAGACATGCTGGCTCCAGGTATGACATCATGAAGAGTCATCAAATCCAGCGCAAAGTGGTACAATGTCCAGGGTGTAAGAGGTGCTCTGATATGTTATTGCTACTAGGAGGCCTAAGAGTCTCAACACTTCAGCTTTTCATGTCAATATCCTTCTCTAATGGCCTGGGTACATGTGGAAAGGTACCCAAGACATGTGTTGTTGAACCACCTAACATTCATGTTATCATATTCAAAGTTTTGAGGTCATCTCAATGGGGGTCCTAAGGTCTAAGTTCTACCATTTTTTTTATGAATGTTGCCTTTTAATTTGGAAGTGCCAATTCTAACACTATAACAAGAAGGTGTTGCCAAAAAAGAAGGCAACAAATGATACACCTGTCGGTAAGCTCCTCCTTCAATCTATCACTCAATTTTGTTCTGAAGATGGATCCCTTTTGGGATTTGAAATGTCAACAAGATGCACATAATATTGTGGATGATCTGAATCACAATTTTCCAAATGACAACGAGAGAAGCTTAAAATCTAAGATAATAGAAGTGTTTCCAAATCAAAAGACACCATATGTGACACGACATTTCAATAGGTGGCGCTGCCAAAATAAAATCCAACAAGTTGCAGTTCTGCATCCAGTCAATGAGGATTTTAAAATTTGCCAAAATGTATCAACGAAGATAGAGGATAACGGTTGTTATGATCCAAGGTGGTAATCTATACATAATTAATCCGAGGAGTGGCCGACGAATATAAAGTAAGAGAGCAAAGGTGTTGCCAAAATTTTCTATAGCACTATGTTTTTTTTCCCTGTTTTGGTTATTGTCTTCAAGCGGAGTTTCCAAACAATTGGAAATCATTTATTGAAAACCAAAAGAGGTTTTTAGCATGAACAGACCCCATTTACAAAAAAAATCTCTCATTTTTTACACAGGTGTCATGATTTGGAAGATATGAAGGAACATTTGCAGCCAATTTTTCTAGATTTAAATATTTAATCATTTCCTGTTTTAATCATTAACTTTGGGCACATTTTTCAAGAATATGAAAATGAATTTTTCAAATCTGAAAGAGGATTTTGTTAGGAACAGGCTCATCTACAAAAAATCTTTTAGTTTTTACACATCTATCATGGTTTGGGGGACATGAAGGAAGCTTTGGACCCTATTTTTCAAAAATTCAACATTTTTGTTTTTCCCAAAAAGAACTCATACATAGCAGTTGATGAGCCACCTCATAAATTCGATTTGGGGATCACATCTTACCATCTCCTTGATTATTTCAAACAAAAAACTAAATATGGATTAGGAGGTTTTCAAATCCATTTCTTTTGGATCTTGATAATGATATACATATATTTTTTAATTTGTCATATTTTGTAATTAAATTTTTCTAGAAATTGTGGATCTCATTATTATGTAATATTTCTATAAAACTTATGTTGAAAGGAGAGAAGCGGGTTGGATTTTAGCAAAATACCTCGATAGTTTTGTACTCCCTTTGTGATATTAATGAAAGGTCTTTCAGGCGGAAGCACTGGATAATTGTCTCATAGATTCCTTTGTTTAGCTATTACAGCCAGTTTCTTAGTCCTTTGTTTCTCCCTCTTTGCTTATCATTGAATGTCTCTCTTTTTTGTTTGGATAAGTAAGTTGCAGGTTTCGAATTCATCATGTGAATGCTCCATCCTTTTATATTCAAATATTCACCCTTTTAGTTTGAGAAGTTATTACATAATTCATCTTATAAGAAGTTATATGTTTCTTTGAGTGTTTTCTACTTCATTTATTCATGCTTGGAAGATTTTATGTCTAGTAATTAGCTGACTATCCGGCCTTTGAGTTTTTTGCAACTAGTTCTGAAAGCCTAAAGTTAATATTCTTTATGACTCCATGCCCAATGGATTTTTTCTCATCCCAACCACTCCATTAAAACCTTTACCCTACTTAAGATTTAGTCACTGATTTGGGCACACAATCAGTTGTTGAAGTGACATTGGACAGTTGAGTTGTAGAGAGATCCCTCTCTGGGTTAGAAGGGCCAGCTTCCGATCTCCAAAATGGATTCAATGGTTTCCTTAGGATTTTACTTTACACATCAGGGAAAATTCTAAGTGATAAAATTGTGGCATCATTTTCGGGGAGGCAAAGATTTCAAGTCAATTTTCCCTGAGGAACGACAATAATAATGTAAACTTTGAAACGAAAACTATAAACTCAAAACAGGAACTCTGGCCAAAAAACCCCGAAAAAACATGAAAAACAGTGCTAAAAGTGAAAAGTGTGTATACTGGAATGATGGTTTTTTTTTAGGGTCAATTTTGAACATGTTTTAAAAATGGCAGTCAAAATGAAATTTTCGTACAAAAAACACCCTGAAAATTAAAAGTGTTGACACTGGAACAATGGTTTTTTTTTTAGGGTCAATTTTCAAAAATGTTTGTAAAAACTGAATTTTTATGTGCAAAAAAATAGTTGTTTATGAGGAAAAAAACACACTAATGTTTTAGGTAGAATAACATTTTTCTTTCCTAGGTATAAATTCAACATGTTTTAGGAATGACCATAAAGATAAAATAATGGGATCTGAAATACATTAAAATTCTCTTACCCCAGAATAACCCTGCCACCCCTACGGGTCGTTGGGCAGCTGGGATGGGGTGGAAGGTTGTCCAGAATCACCCCACTACCCCTGCGGGTCGTGGGGCCACCGGTGTCACGCCCCCAAGCCTATGGTAATCTTCCAACCGTGCAGGGCGAGGTGCGGCACCACCGAACACTTTCTTTTCACCAATACTTATGTTCGTGGACTACGCCTAACCACTTATCCTACTTAGTTTGTGTTTCTCAACGAAGTAATTATTAATGTTCCTTTACACCAATGAACACCCATACACATTCAATAACATCAGCAATTATACATGAAGAACACAATTGCACAGTATAAAGGGAGGGGCAACTCCCTGAACAATGAGTCTGCCCAACAATATATTATACAATCTCTTACAATAGTTACAAAGCTTTACAATTATACTTGGAAACCCCAAGTTTCATACTTAGCCAAATTTACAACCTTCAGCAAAACTCGGTTGCCTAGCTCGTCGGCACCTCCGCATGGTCGCCGCACGACTCACCAACCCTTCATTCACCTTGTCACACGATCATGTTGTTTTCCCAACTTGGGCGTGCCTCCATGTCACCACACACAGGCGCCTCTACATGAGACACTCCTCTGTTCACAATCTCAACACTTCACCAAAAGTCACACCGTGCACACTTGCATGACGGGCGGGTGCTCACCCGAGTCACCCAAGAACCCGTGCTAATTCATCGCACAAACCGGGCGTTCACCCTTCGTTTCACCGTCAGGCGCTCCTACACATCACTGTGCACCATACTCGTGCATGCCTCACTCCAACTAGTGGGTGACCCTACCCGCACCCTTCACCCAAATCCAAGAAACAACACTTAACTCTGTGCGGCCTTGCCCAAGAACGGGCGCATCACCAACCTGCACCTTTACCTCTTACTGTGTCCACCCTTAGTTCTGCGCCTTTCTCTTCTTCATGAGCGAAGTCTTTGTGTGTTGAGCGATGGTGTGATGGTTGAATGAGCTCCAACGCACCTCCAATATATATGAGCGACAGGCAAGGTCGTGGCTGCCCAGCCGACCTGCCTACGCCTTCAACCTTCATTGCAAATGCTTCAAAACTCAAGTCGGCCTTCCCTCAAACACTCCCTAGTAAGGTCGGCCTTACTTTGTTCACTGGTTGGCCTGTGGGTGTTCCATTACACTCCCACGCATATATAGATCATTCACCCAACCTTCCACGCACTCATAACACCTTCGCACATTTTATGTTGAGCTCGCACTTCAAGCCGGAACGCAACCAAGGACTGCAGGTCCTTACATCCTCCTCCACCTGAAGTTGTTGTCATCCTCGACATCATATCATCCTAGTAGCCATCCACCAAGATCAACATCAATATATGTCTCATCCTTGGTCCATGATGTCAACTCCTCGACATACTGCAAACATCCCTGCAACATATGTAGAACTTCCATCTCCATCATGTGTCGTACCATCCTGTGAACTATCCTCCTCATCTGCCTGATGCAAACATCTCTCTGTGCACTTTCGGACCCCATGTTTGAACTAGTTGGGTAGCTACTCCAACTGTCACACTCAAGCCATGAGAGTGAACATCCATATGCCTTCACGAGTCTATCTCGGATTCTGCCACATCCTGGACTCACCAAAAGTATCACCATGCTCAGGTCCATGGAAACTTCAAGCCATCCCTGCATCATCTGTCATACCTGCTCAACCTGTTTTAAGGACTCACTTCCATGAGAAGCTAACAATGAGCCCCATCTTCTTTCCCATCTAAGAAGATGTGGAGGGAGTAGAGCCTGAAGGCTCACCCTCACTAATCAACTCAATCCATCTGTCAAGATCTTCTATCTCCATCCTCTATAGATAAGTGACCTGATCCTCCTCCTGGACATTCGGCCTCACATATGCCCCATCATCATCATCATCATCCTCGACCACTTCTAGCCTTCTCGACACATCCAAGATATTATATGAAAGAGTCCTGATGACCAATGACTGCTCGGTAAGCTTAGTCTCAACCATAAACAACCGCTTACTCATATCCTCCATCTGCTTCTCATCCTCCATTTGCATTACTGCCAACTTACAATCACGCCTTGTCACTCCAATGGTTGGTACACCAATGGGTACATCCTCCCTTCCATCGTAAATGTACAGCCTCTTCAAATGTGGAACTATCATAGCATCAAATTGTTTCAAGAATTCCATTCCCAGCACAGCTTCATAGTCATCTATTCGCACTATAGTGAAGTCGACCTTCCCTGTCCATTCACCAAGTGTTGTGTCCACCTTTTCTTCTACACCAAGAACACACTCAGGAGGAGAATTGATTGTCTTCATTTTTGCCTTCACTGGTACAAATTTCAGCCCAATCCTTCTCGCAGTATCTTCTCCCATGAAGTTGTGAGAGGCCCCAATATCCACCATAGTGAGTATATCAGCATCTCCAACCTTCATCCGAACATACTCCAACTTGTTCCTCTCAGGATCCCTCCGAGAGATCACCTCTGTAGTAGCAGCAGCACCAAGTATTTGCATCATCCCCACAAAAGCTTCTTCATTCTTCGCATTAGATTGTGCAATTTTAGCCACTTTCAGTCGAGAAGAGCAATTCTTCACCGTATGTGGTTCGGCACATATCCAACACTTCAAGGCTTTCTTCGTCTTCAACTTATCATCCGATTTCGAAGCATCCTCTTTCTTCTTCTCTTTCGGCTTATTGGACTTCTTCTTCCTATCATCAGAAATCTCATCATAATGCTCCACCAACCTGTCCACAGGAGCAAGAGCTTCTTCAAGTGTTCTAATCCTCTGCCTCTTCACTTCATTGCGTGCCCAAGGCTTCAACCCAATAATGAAATTGAACACCTTGTCCCTCTCCACCATGTCAGGAAGTACCAGAACCGCACTTGTAAACTCCCGCTGATATGTCTGAAGGTTCCCTGTCTGCTTTATGAACTTTATCTTCATCCTTGCTTCCCAC
>APFE031216368.1:247794-286941 GCA_000404065.3 Pinus taeda
TGTTCTAAAAAAAACATGTGTATTCTGCATCACCACTTTTGAAAATCGGGTCATTTTTTTGCTATCTCTACGAAATGGATAACAGTATCAATTCCCGTTTCAAAGTTTACATTGTTACAAGCCGATGGAGAGGTTGTGCACTCTTGTACAACAAGGCCATGGACTTGGATGGAGTTGTGAGTAGACTATGGGGCATTCTTACTACATGGAGAGTTGAGGCATCTTGCAAAGACCTTTGGGCCAAGACTTGTATGCTTGCTAAGATGTTGGTTGGGGATGGCTTATGGAGCTCATGATGACACGAGGTTGTGACTTTTGGGGACTTCATATATGGTGGAATTAGAGGATCTGACGCATTGAGGAGCTGAGGTCAGAGTCTTTGATGCAGGATGGGGTGCATACTTTCAAGTACGTGCATGGGAATGGCTCGAAAGAGTGACTTGATGTAGAGGATCGATATGAGACACTTTGGAGTGATGGAGTTATGACGATGATGATGCCTTGGTGGCAACACTTGGGCATGGGTTGAGACGAGACTCAACTACTTTTGACACATGAGAGCTGATTGATCTATGATCATGGGCAGCACATGGATAGATGAGACATGTGTATACTTATTTCTATGGCAGACTTGAGATGGCACATTGCAGATATGATGGAGGTTGCTTCATGGACCTGGATGTGACACATCGAGAGTCGGAGATTGATGAGATGATCTCTTCATATGGAGGAGATACACATATGGATGATGTTGGGATAGATGTGGCTGATTTCATGCAGCACATTAACACCAAACATCATGGACAGCATGTTGCGGATGACATGAGGGCTACTTCATGGACCTGAGCATGGCTTATACTTATATGGAGATGGATTCTTGATCGAGTTGAGGATGTGACAGGATGTTCTGAGAAACGACTGATGATGGCATGAGGATGTGCATTCTCATGGTTTAAGCGTGATAGTTGGATTGATCACCCGACTAGTTCAAACATGGGGGTCGACAATGTGCAGAGATGTGTTATTATTTGTTGGAGTATCATGGCAGCAGTTCACACGAGGACGACACATGATGAGGTCGACACGATATGTTGCAGTGGGCATGTAGCTTGGGATGGACGAACCAGCCTTCCACGATGGGAGCCATGTGTGGAGATTGTGACAGGGTGGTTGATGGTCATGGATTGAGATGATTTCCGATGTATGACATACCGATGAGGTGTATACCATGGTATGGTGATCTTAGTGACAGATGGTTGCCAGGACGAGACATGATGGAGACAATGGTTCTACATATGATGCAGAGATGGTTGCAGTATGTGGAGGAGTTGACATCATGGATGAAATAGTTGTTGATGATCTTGGTGGATGGCTACCAGGATGGTATGTTGTCGAGGACGACAATGATTTCAGGTGGAGGAGGATGTAATGACCTGCGATTTCACTAATGAACGACCGTGACCAAACGAAGTGCGACTACAGTTGGGAGATCATTCGAACAGCATAAGTGCAAGCTCTAACTTGTGCAAAGACATTGTGGAGATATGCTATGCACATGGAGGTGGGGCGAGCATGTTTATAAGGCGTGGGGAGCATGAGCGCTCAACCCACAACTGACCTACAAACATGGGCAAGCCAACGTACGTTTGGGATGAGTTTGCGATGGATTGTGGGCGTTGGGCAAGTCGGCTGGGCAGCCAGACTTCGCCCTAACCTTGGTATATATTGGAGATGCGTGGAGGCATTTCCACACTCATTCAACACTCGCTCAAACATGTGAAGTGTGCAGAACTAGAAGGTGAAGGCATAGCAAAGGAGGAGGGCACAGATTGGATGATGCGCCCATTCTTAGGCGAAGCCACACGGAGGTGAACGCACACTTCGGTTTTGGGTGAAGGACGCGGGCAGGGTCGCCCTCCGGTTGGAGAAAGGCATGCACAGTGTGTGTGGCGCCCGGGTTATGCGACGGAGTGCCCGACGGTGAAATGTTGGAGGGCGCCTGGTTTGTGCAACGACTTGGCACAGGTTCTTGGGTGACTCGGGTGAGTGCCCACCCGTCGTGCAAGTGTGCACGGTGACTTGGTGAAGTGTTGAGATTGTGAACGAAGGTGTGTCTCAGGTAGAGGCGCCTGTGTGTGGTGACTTGGAGGCCCGTCCGAGTTAGGCAAATAACATGATCGTGCGACGAGGTGAACGAAGGGTTGGTGAGTCGTGCGGCGACTGTGCGGAGGTGCCGACGAGCTGGGCAACCAAGTTTGCTGAAGTTGTGAAAATTGGCTAAGTGTAAATTTGGGGTTTCCCAAGATTTAACTTGTACATTGTAAAAGTGAATATTGTATAATATATTGATTCGGGCATACTCATATTGCAGGGAGTTGCCCCTCCCTTTATACTGTTGTGCATTTCTCTTGTATAATGCTATTGATAATGGATGTGTATGGGTGTTCATTGGTATAAAGGCACATTAATAATACTTGGTAACGAAAATAAGACTAAGTATTGAATGTTAAGGCGTAGTCTACAGTTGTAAGTATTGGTGAAAAAGAGAACAGTTGGTAGTGCCGCACCTCACCTAGCACGGCTGGAAGACTACCGTAGGCTTGGGGGCGTGACACTGGCAGCCCAATGGCCTGCAGGGGTGGCAGGGTGATTCCTAGAATCACCTCGCCCTCTGCCCCACCTCGACAGCCCAACTACGTGCAAGGGCAGTGGGGAGATTCTGGGAATCACCTCGCCCTCCTCCCCACCCTGACGGTCCAACAGCTCGCAGGGGTGGCGGGGAGATTCCGGGAATCACCACGCACTCTGCCCCACCCAGGCAGCCCAGCGGTCTCCGGGGGTGGCGGGGTGATTCAGGGAATCACCTCGCCCTCCGCCCCACCCCAGTAGCCCAACGACTCACGGGGGTGGCGGGGTGATTCCGGGAATCACCTTGCCCTCTGCCCCATCCTGGTGGCCCAATGGCCCACAGGGGTGGTGAGGTGATTCCAGGGAATCATCCTGCCCTCTGCCCCATCTCGGCAACCCAACAGCCCGCAGGGGTGGTAGGGTGATTCCAAGAATCACCCTGCCACCCCTGTGGGTCATTGGGCCGCCAAGGTGCGGAGGAGGGCTGCAGAGAGCCTCCGCCCCACCCTGGTTGTCACACCCCCAAGACTACGGTAGTCTTCCAACCGTGCTAGGCAAGGTGCGGCACTACCAACCGTTTTCTTTTCACCAATACTTACGATTGTAGACTACGCCTAACATCCCATACTTAGTTTTATTTTTGTTACCAAGTATTATTCTTTTATCCTTTATACAAGTGAAGCCCATAACATTCACATAAATAGCATTATACAAGAGAAATGCACAACAGTGTAAAGGGAGGGGCAACTCCCTGCAATAGGAGTCTGCCCGTATCAATATATTATACAATCTTCACTGTTACAAAGTACAAGTTAAATCTTGGGAAACCCCAAATTTACACTTAGCCAATTTTCAACTTCGGCAAGCTCGGTTACCCAGCTCGTTGGCACCTTTGCGCGATCATCACATGACTCACCAACCCTTCGTTCACCTCGTCGCACGATCGTGTTGTTTGCCCAACTTGGGCATGCCTCGTCGTAACCAAGTCGCCACACATGGCGCCTCCGCACGAGTCACACCTCCGTTCACAATCTCAACACTTCACCAAAAGTCACATCGTGCACACCTGCATGATGGGCAAGCACTCACCCGAGTCACCAAGAACCTGTGCCAAGTCGTGGCACAAACCGGCCGCCCACGCCTTCGTTTCACCGTCGGGCGCCAGACCCGTGCACGCCCTTTTCCAATCGGAAGGCGACCTCTACCTACGCGCTCACCCAAAACCAAGAAACGTGCTATCTCTGTGCGGCCTTGCCCAAGAGTGGGCATATCATCCAAATCTGTGCCTTCCTCTTCTTTGCTGCATCCACACTAGACCTGCGCCTTTTCTTCACATGATGAGCGAGTTCCTTTGTTGAGTGATGGTGCAAATGACCTCCTCCACGTGCTAGTTTATATGAGTGGCAAGGTGAGGTCGTGGTTGCCCGCCCACACCCTCATCTCCATCGCAAATACACTCAAAACATGAGTCGGCCTTGCTACTTTCGTAGGTCGGCCCCTTGGGTGATTAACCAAGATCCCACGCCTATAAACAACTCGCTCTCCTCATTTATGCGTTCATTATAAAATAACTTCATTGCATATGCAAGTCTGAGCTCATCCCTCCTTCGTTTGTCATCACACTTCAAGCTGGGAGCGCATGCAAGGACTGTAGGTCCTTACATCCTCCTCCACCTGAAGTCATTGTCATCCTCGACAACATGCCATCCTAGTAGCCATCCACCAAGATCATCAACAACTGTCTCACCCATGATGTCAACTCCTCCACATACTGCAACCATCTCTACAACATATGTAGAGCCACTGTCTCCATCATGTCTCATCCCGGAAACCATCTGTCACCAAGATAACCATACGAAGGTATACACCCCATTGGTATGTCATACACCGGAAATCATCTCAATCCATGACCATCGACCACCTTGTCACAATCTCCACATGCTGCTCCCCATCATGGAAGGTTGGTCCCTCCATCTCAAGCCACATGCTTCCTGCAACATCTCGTGTCGACCTCATCATGTGTCGTCCTCATGTGAACTGCTGCAATGATACTCCAAGACAATGCTAACACATCTCTGTACACTTCGTGACCCCATGTTTGAACTAGTCGGGTGATCAATCCAACTGTCACGTTCAAACCATGAGAATGCACATCCTCAAGCCACCATCAGTTGTTTCTCAAAACATCCCATCACATCCTCAACTCGATCAAGAATCCATCTCCATATAAGTGTAAGCCATGCTTAGGTCCATGAAGTAGCCCTCATCTCATCTGCAACATGCTATCCATGATGTCTGGTACTAATGTGTTGTATGAAATTAGCCACATCTACCCCAACATCATCATCCATCTACAAAACATCCATCTCCTCAAAGTGAAGAGATCATATCATCAATCCCGACTCTCGATGTGCCACATCCAAGTCCATGAAGCAACCTCCATCTTATCTACAATGTGTCATCCCTCAAGTCTGCCATAGAAACGAGTACACACCCGTCTCATCTATCCATGTGTTGCCCATGATCATATATCAATCAGCTCTCATGTGTCAAAAGTGGTCAAGTCTCGGATCAACCCATGCCTAAGTGTTGCCACCAAGGCATCATCATCATTGTAACTCCATCACTCCAAAGTGTCTCATATCGATCCTCCACATCCACCATATATGAAGTCCCCAAAAGTCACAACAATCTCATGTCATCATGAGCTCCATGTGTTATCTCCAACCAACATCTCAGCAAGCATACAAGTCTTGGCCCAAAAGTCTCTGCAAGATGCCTCAGCTCTCCATGTAGTAGGAATGCTCCATAGTCTGCTCACAACTCTATCCAAGTCCATGGCCTTGTTGTACAAGAGTGCACAACCTCTCCATCGGCTCATAAGTAAAACATCTCCATGTCACATCAGCAAATCCACCTACACAACATCCCTGCCTTGGCACTCCTCATTGGATGCCCATAAGTGACACCTCTACAAGTGCTCCTGCACAATGTCCCTGCATAATACTGCCATGCTCCATGTCCTTTAGCTTGGCCCAAGCACTAAGCTTCACCTCTGCTAAACCTGTTTCACCATTCACCAGCTTCACCAAGCTCCCTGCAATCATGAACCACCCCTTGTTCCACTTGTATGTGAAACCAGCTTCCTTCACGTGCAAGTACCAACTTCCACTGTCATCAACTGTCAAGCTTCTTCAACCCTGAGTCAGCTTCATCTATACTTCGTCGCGAGAACCCTGCTTTGATACCACCTGTCACGCCCCCAAGCCTACGGTAGTCTTCCAACCGTGCTAGGCAAGGTGCGGCACTACCAACCGTTATTTTTTCACCAATACTTACGATTGTAGACTATGCCTAACATCCCATACTTAGTTTTATTTTTGTTACCAAGTATTATTCTTTTATCCTCTATACAAGTGAAGCCCATAGCATTCACATAAACAACATTATACAAGAGAAATGCACAACAATATAAAGAGAGGGGAAACTCCCTGCAATATGAGTTTGCCCATATCAATATATTATACAATCTTCACTTTTACAAAGTACAAGTTAAATCTTGGGAAACCCCAAATTTACACTTAGCCAATTTTCTACTTCGGCAAACTCGGTTGCCCAGCTCGTCGGCACCTCCGCACGGTCGCCGCACGGTCGCCACACAACTCACCAACCCTTCGTTCACCTCGTCGCATGATCGTGTTGTTTTCCCAACTTGGGCACACCTCGTTGTAACCAAGTCGCCACACACGGGCACCTCCGCACGAGTCACACCTCCGTTCACAATCTCAACTCTTCACCAAAAGTCACATCGTGCACACTTGCACGACGGGCAAGTGCTCACCCGAGTCACCCAAGAACCCGTGCCAAGTCGTCGCACAAACTGGGCGCCCACGCCTTCGTTTCACTGTCGGGCACTCCTTTGCACAATCGGGCGCCACACCCGTGCATTCCCTTCTCCAACCGGTGGGCGACCTCTACCCGTGCCCTCACCCAAAACCAAGAAATGTGCTATCTCCATGCGGCCTTCCCCAAGGGCACGCGCATCATCCAAATCTGCGCCTTCCTCTTCTTTTTTGCATCCACACTAGACCTGCGCCTTTTCTTCACATGATGAGCGAGTTCCTTTGTTTAGCGATGGTGCAAATGACCTCCACCGTGTGCTAGTTTATATGAGTTGCAAGGAGAGGTCGTGGTTGCCCAGCTGACCTGCCCATACCCTCATCTCCATCGCAAATACACTCAAAACATGAGTCGACCTTGCTACTTTCGTAGGTCGGCCCCTTGGGTGATTAACCAAGCTCCCACGCATATAAACAGCTCGCTCTCCTCCTTTATGCGTTCATTATAACATAACTTCATCACACTTCAAGCTGGGAGTGTGTGCAAGGACTGCAGGTCCTTACACTGGTGGCCCAACAGCCTACGAGGGTCACGGGGTGATTACGGGAATCAACTCGTCCTTTGCCCCACCCCGGCGACCCAACAACCCACGGGAGTGGCGGGTGATTTTTGGAATCACCCCACCCTCCGCCCAACCCCGGAATTCCAACGGCCCACAGGGGTGATGGGGTGATTCTAAGAATGACCCCGCCACCCCCGCAAGCCATTGGGCCGCCGGGATGGGGTGGAGGCCTTCGGACAGCCTTCGCCCCACCCTAGTGGCCCAATGACTAGTAGGGGAGGCGGGGCAATTTCAGGAATCACCCCGCCACCCCCACAGGTCATTGGGTTGTCGGGGTGGGGTGGAGGGCTCTGGATAGATTCTGCCCCACCCCAACGGCCCAACGACCCGCAGGGTTGGCGAGGCGATTCAATGAATCACCCCGCCACTCTTATGGGCCATTGGGCTGCCAAGGTGGGGAAAAGGGCTACAGACAACCTCTACCCCACCCAGGCTGTCACGCCCCTACATTGGCGGTACTCTTCCAACCGCACTATAGAGAGGTGCAGCACCACCGACCCTTTTCTTTTCACCAATACTCACAATCATGGACTAGGCCTAACATTCATACTTAGTTTATTTCTTCTTTACCAAGTATTATGTTTTCCTTTATACACAGTGAAAACCATAAACATTCATCATAAACAGCTTTAACATATATAAATGCACAATAGTATAAAGGGAGAGGCAACTCCCCAATGTGAGTCTGCCCATATATCAATATATATAATTCACAATCTTTCATGTACAAGTTAAATCTTGGAGGAAACCCCAAATTTACACTTAGCCAATTTTACAATCTTTAGCAAACTCGATTTCCTAGCTTGTCAGCATGCCTGAACGGTCATCACACGTTCTCCCCAACTCTGCGTTTACCCTTGAACGCATTCATTCAGCGCATCGTCTTGTTTTCCCAACTTGGGCGCCCTCCCCGTGTCACCGTGCACACCTACCCGGCACATCCGCACGTCAGTCGCCTTTGTTCACAACTCATCGCACTTCATTTCATTCACCAACCGACTCGTTCATCATTCATTCAGCAGGCACCCTCACCATGTTACCCTACCCAACATTATCATTCAGCCAACCGTGCCTTCGTTCGGTGGGCGCACACGCACCCGTGTCGCTTCTCGCCTGAACTCCCATTCATGGACTTGACCTCCCTTCATTCGGTGGGCCGCACGTAGTACCGCCTGCATGAACTCCCGTTCACACCCTCCGATTCAACCGCTCTTTGTTCGGTGAATGCCCTCACCATGTCATCCTACACAAACTCTCTAATCGGCGGACACCCTCACCGGGTCGCCCTGCATGAACTTCCCAAACGACCCCTGAATGGCACCCTCGCACGCCCTGTTCGGTTTGCCCATTGTGCAGGCACATTCGTTTTGACCTGCTCCTCAACCATGGGCTCTACGAATGCCTTGCTTGCACTTCGCACTTCGACTTCACTTCGCAGCTTGTCCAAGTTCAAATGATCAATCTCCAACTCGCCTCCGCGTTATGTATACACATCGCACGTTGTCTGGGGGTGCCCAAGCTGACCCACCATCTCGGCCACAACAAATCTGCCTACCCACTTAACTCGTCGGCCCTTTCACTTGTCCAAGCTCACCCATCCATTGTTAAGTCGGCTCACCTGTTGGCTCATCTGCCCGTCGGCCCGCCCGTTGGCTCATCCACCCATCGGCCTACTCGTCAGTTCACATGCCCGTCGACTCACCCAAGACTGCCCACTGGTTATAAACATTCCAACCACCAAAACTCATCACATTTGTTCCTGTTTACTTCGTGTGTCTCCCACCGTGCCACAGTTCATCCAATTCGCCCATGCACACCAATGCCCTGCAGCTCGTGGGCCTCACACAGGCAGCCCAATGGCCCACGAGGGTGGCAGGGTGATTTCGGAAATCACCCTGCCCTCTGCCTCACCCTGGTCACCCAACAGCCCGCGAGGTTCCCGTAGACCGTTGGGCCACCGAGGTCAGGCATAGGGCTGCGAATAACATCTGCCCCACCCTGGCAGCCAACGGCCTGCAAGGGTGGCGAGGAGATTCCGGGAATCACCTCTCCCTCTGCCCAACTCCGCGGCCAAACGGCCCGTGGGGGTGGCGAGGTGATTTCGGGAATCACCTCTCCCTTTTCCCCATCCCAGCAGCACAACGGCCCATGCAGGTGGCCGGGTCATTCCAGGAATCACTCTACCCTCCACCCCACCCCGGTGTCGCAACAGCCCACGGGGGTGGCAGGGTGATTCTAGGAATCATCCTGCCCTGCGCCCCACCCCGGCGGCTCAACGGCCCGCGAGGGTGGCGGGGTGATTCTAGGAATCACCTCACCCTCCGCCCCAGCACGGCAACCCAACGGCTTGCGGGGGTGGCAGGGCCATTCCGAGAATCACCCCGCGCTCTACCCCAGCCCGGTAGCCCAAAAACTCGTGGAGGTGGCGGGGTGATTCCTGGAATCACCCCACCCTCCACCCCAACTTGATGGCCCAACAATATCCGGGCATGGTGGGGTCATTCCAGCAATCCCCCCACCCTTCACCCACGCCAGTGGCCCAATGGCTCGCGGGGGTGGCGGGGTGATTCCCGAAATCACCCCGCCCTCTGCCCCACCCCGACAGCCCAACAACCCACGAGGGTGTCTGGGTGATTCCAGGAATCACCCTGCCCTCCACCCCACCCCAACTATAAGGACCTGCAGTCCTTGACATGCCCACCGGGGGAAGTACGACTGTGACCAAACGAAGGAGAGCAGTTGGAGTCTTGAGCGAATAACGTTCTGGCTTGAAGTACGAGCTCAACATAAGCGTACGAAGGTGTTATGGCGTAATACAAGTGCGAGGAAGTTTGGGCGAGCTATTTACACATGCGTGCGAGTGTGGAGGAGCACCCACGGGCCAACCAACAAACGAAGGAAGGCTGACTCACGTTTAGAAGCATTTGCGATGAAGGTTGAGGGCATGGCAGGTCAGCTGGGTAGCTACGACCTCGCCCTACCACTCATATATATTGGTGGTGCGTGGAGCTCATTTCCACCATCGCTCAATAAAGGAACTCACTCATCATGTGAAGAAAAGGCGCAGGTCTAGTGTGGATGCAGCAAAGAAGAGGAAGGCGCAAATTTGGATGATGCGCCCGCTCTTGGGCAAGGCCGCATGGAGATAGCGCGTTTCTTGGTTTTGGGTGAGGGCGCGAGTAGAGGTCACCCACTGGTTGGAGTAGGGCGTGCATGGGTGTGTGGCATCTGGGTTGTGCGAAGTAGCGCTCGACGGTGAAACGAAGGGTGAACGCCCGGTTTGTGTGACGACTTGGCACGGGTTCTTGGGTGACTCGGGTTAGTGCCCGCCCGTCGTGGAAGTGTGCACGGTGTGACTTTTGGTGAAGTGTTGAGATTGTGAACGGAGGTGTGACTCGTGCGGAGGCGCCCGTGTGTGGTGACTTGGTTACAACAAGGCACGCCCAAGTTGGGCAAACAACACGAACGTGCGACGAGGTGAACGAAGGTCGGTGAATCATGCAGCGACCGTGCAGAGGTGCTAATGAGCTGGGCAACCGAGTTTGCTGAAGTTGAAAATTGGCTAAGTGTAAATTTGGGGTTTCCCAAGATTTAACTTGTATTTTGTAAAAGTGAAGATTGCATAATATATTGATTCGGATAGACTCATATTGCAGGGAGTTGCCCTCCCTTTATAATTTTGTGCATTTCTCTTGTATAATGTTGTTTATGTGAATGTTATGGGCTTTCACTTGTATAAAGGATAAAAGAATAATACTTGGTAACAAAAATAAAACTAAGTATGGAATGTTAGGCGTAGTCTATAATCGTAAGTATTGGTGAAAAGAAAACGATTGCTAGTACCACACCTCGCCTAGCACGGTTGGATGACTATTGTAGGCTTGGGGGTGTGACAGTTGGTATTAGAGCTCGGTCAGAGCTGATTCAGGTGAAGTGCATATGAAGGAAGCTGATTCTACAAAGGCCAAAGACTTGAAAGGAAGTTCAAGTTTTGCAGGTGACAGATAGAATCAAGAGCTGGTTCAATCTTGTAGGGAGAACCTGGTGAACGGTGAAGAATCAAGAAGGATGTCTATCTTGCAGGAAATGGGTTTTGCAACCTTCAAGGAATTTGAAGGGAGTCTACTTGAAAAATCAAGTGAGGTTGAACAAAGGTTTGCAGAATGGGGCAAAGGCTTGTTCAAAGCAAAGGATGCTCTTCGTGCTTTGGTCAAGGAAGGGATTTCTGATGGGAATAGGGACGAAGCCTATCAACTTGCAAAGGAAGTGGACTTGTTTGATGTAGAACTCAAGGAATTGAAGATAAGACAGGACTTGATTCGAGAGAAGTGGAAATGGATAGCTCTTGAGAAGAAGCATTCCATAGCTTTGACTCATAAGGAGAAAGCTGCAGAATGCAATGATAATAAAGAGGAAGTCGTGATGACCGAGGATGTTGCAGATATGACAACAATGCAGGATGAACCTGAGATTAAACAAGTTGGGCCAGGATCATGTAGTTTGCAGACATGGATGGATGAGGATACTCATATGGAGGAACCTCATGATGATGATGTAAGTACTATTGATACTTGCGTTTCACTTGAGCATTTGGTAGATGGACCATATGTAGGGAAGGGAAAAATCAGTTTGTCGATGCAAGGGAGGATCTTACCATGGATGTCTATGATGAGACCTTGTATGGAGAAGCAAGGATTGTTGATTGTTGGAGGACTTGTTGGGGTTGTTTATGACCTTATGGTAGAAGGTACAAAAGCTCGTGACAAGGGAGGAACCTGATGATCGTTGTGGAGGATTGGGTCATGCTTTAGCCACATGGAGAATTGGCTAAGTGCCCGGCATGACTCATGGACAGATTGAGGAGGGAACACACTTGAGTATGATGATGCTTGGGTGGACTTCTCATGGTCGAGACCAACAGCAAGTCTTGGTGGAACCTTTAGTGAGGGAGCTATGATGGAAGGGACTCGTGATGATGATGATATGGTTGGGTGACCAAGTTCAGTAGACCGAAGATTGCAAACTTGGATGAGGATGACTGATTGTTGTGATGGGTCTACTTGGTTGGACTACATGGGAAACTTAGTCATGGACATCAGGTAGGAGACATGGAGCATGGCAGCCTTATGCAGGGACATTATGCAGGAGCACTTGTACAGGTGTCACTTATGGGCATCCAACGAGGAGTGCGAAGGCAGAGATGTTGTGTAGATGGATTTACTAGTGTGACATGGAGATGTTTTACTTATGAGCCGATGGAGAGGTTTTGCACTCTTGTACAACAAGCCCATGGACTTGGATGGAGTTGTGAGCAGAGTATGGAGCATTCCTACTACATGGAGAGCTAAGGCATCTTGCAGAGACCTTTGGGACGAGACTTGTATGCTCGCTGAGATGTTGGTTGGAGATGACTCATGGAGCTCATGATGACATGAGGTTGTGACTTTTGGGGACTTCATATATGGTGGACTTGGAGGATCTGATGCATTGAGGAGCTGAGGTCAGAGACTTTGATACAAGATGGGGTGCATACTTTCAAGTACATGTATGGAATGGCTTGAAAGAGTGACTTGATGTAGAGGATTGATATGAGACACTTTGGAGTAATGGAGTTACAACGATGATGATGCCTTGGTGGCAACACTTGGGCATGGGTTGAGCCGATATTTAACCACTTCTGATACATGGGAGCTGATTGATCTATGATCATGGGCAGCACATGGATAGATGAGACAGGTGTATACTTGTTTCTATGGCAGACTTGAGGGATGGCACATATAGATATGATGGAGGTAGCTTCATAGGCCTGGATGTGGCACATCGAGAGTTGGAGTTGATGAGATGATCTCTTCACTTTGAGGAGATGGATGTCTTGCAGATGGATGATGATGTTGGGGTAGATGTGGCTGATTTCATGTAGCACATTAGTACTAAATATCATGGAAAGCATGTTGCATATGAGATGAGGGCTACTTCATGGACCTGAGCATGGCTTACACTTATATGGAGATGGATTCTTGATCGAGTTAAGGATGTGACGGGATGTTCTGAGAAATGACTGATGGTGGCATGAGGATGTGCATTCTCATGGTTTGAGCGTGACAATTTAACTGATCACCCGACTAGTTAAAACATGAGGGAGCTCAATGTGCAGAGATGTGTTAGCATTGTGTTGGAGTATCATGGCAGCAGTTCACACAGGGATGATATATGATGAGGTTGACACGAGAGGTTGCAAGAAGCATGTAGCTTGAGATGGAGGGACCAGCCTTTCGCAATGGGGAGCAGCATTTGGAGATTGCGACAAGATGGTCGATGGTCATGGATTGAGATGACTTATGATATATGACATACCGATGAGGTGCATACCTTGGTATGGTGATCTTGGTGATAGATGGTTGCCAGGATGAGACATGATGGAGACAGTGGTTCTACATATGTTGCAGAGATGGTTGCAATATTTGGAGGAGTTGACATCATGGATGAGACAAATATTGATGTTGATCTTAGTGGATGGCTAACAAGATGATGTGTTGTCGAGGACGACAACGACTTCAAGTGGAGGAGGATGTAAGGACTTGCAGTCTTTGACACGCCCACTGGGTGAAGTGCGACCGCGACCGAATGAAGGAAAGCGGTTGGAGTCTTGAACGAATAGCGTTCCGGCTTGAAGTGCGAGCTCAACATAAGCGTACGAAGGTGTTATGGCGTAATACAAGTGCGTGGAAGGTTGGGCAGGGTATTTATACATGTGTGGGAGAGTGGAGGAGCACCCACGGGCCGACTAACAAACGAAGGAAGGTCGACTCACGTTTAGAAGCATTTGCGATGAAGGTTGTGACCATGGGCAGGTCGGCTGGGTGGCTACGACCTTGCTCTGCCACTCATATATATTGGTGGTGCGTGGAGCTCATTTCCACCATTGCTCGACAAAGGAACTCGCTCATCATGTGAAGAAAAGGCGCAAGTCTAGTGTGGACGCAGCAAAGAAGAGGAAGGCGCAGATTTGAATGATGCACCCGCTCTTGGGCAAGGCCACACAGAGATAGCGCATTTCTTGGTTTTGGGTGAGGGCGCGGGTAGAGTTCGCTCGCCGATTGGACTAGCGCGTGCACGGGTGTGTGGCGTCCGGGTTGTGTGAAGGAGCGCTCGATGGTGAAACGAAGGGTGAACACCCAGTTTGTGCGACGACATGGCAAGGGTTCTTGGATGACTCGGGTGAGCGCCCACTCGTCGTGCAAGTGTGCACGGTGTGACTTTTGGTGAAGTGTTGAGATTGTGAACGGAGGTGTGACTCATGCAGAGGCACCCATGTGTGGCAACTTGGTTACGACGAAGCGCGCCCAATTTGGGCAAACAACATGATCATGCGACGAGGTGAACGAAGGGTTGGTGAGTCGTGCAGCAACCGTGCGGAGGTGCTGACGAGCTGGGCAACCGAGTTTGTTGAAGTTGAAAATTGGCTAAGTATAAATTTGGGGTTTCCCAATATTTAACTTGTACTTTGTAAAAGTGAAGATTGCATAATATATTGATTCAGGCAGACTCATATTGCAGGGAGTTTCCCCTCCCTTTATATTGTTGTGCATTTCTCTTCTATAATGTTGTTTATGTGAATGTTATGGGCTTTCACTTGTATAAAGGATAAAATAATAATACTTGGTAACAAAAATAAAACTAAGTATGGAATGTTAGGCGTAGTCTACAATCGTCAGTATTGTTGAAAAGAAAATGATTGGTAGTGCCGCACCACGCTTAGCACAGTTGGAAGACTAACGTAGGCTTGGGGGCGTGACACCGACGGCTCAACGGTCCGCTGGGGTGGCAGGGTGATTCCAGGAATCATCCCGCCCTCCGCCCCACCCGGGCAGCCCAACGGCCCGCGAGGGTGACGGGGTGATTCCGGGAATCACCCCGCCCTAGGCCCCACCCAGGCGGCCCAACGACCCGTGGTGGTGGTGGGGTAATTCTGGGAATCACCCCACCCTCCACCCCACCTGAGTAGCCCAATGACCCATGGGGGTGGCGACGTGATTCGGGAATCAACCTGCCCTCCGACCCATCCCGGCGGCCCAACGGCCCGCAGGGGTGGCGGGGTGATTTCGAAAACCACCCCGCCTTCCGTCCCACTCCGGCGACCTAAACGGCCATGGGTGTGGCGGGGTGATTATGGGAATCGCCCCACCATCCGCCCCACCCCAATGGCCCAACGGCCCTCAGGGGTGGCGGGGTGATTCCGGGAATCACCCCACCCTCCACCCCACCTCGATGGCCCAACAGCTCTCCTCTGCCCCACCCCGGTGGCCCAACAACCTACGAGGTGGTAGGGTGATTCTGGAAATGACCGCGCCCTCCGCCCCACCCCGGTGGCCCAACGACCCGCCAAGGTGGTGGGGTGATTCCAGGAATCACCCCGGCCTCCACCCCACCCCAGTGACCCAGCGACCCGCGATGGTGGCGGGGTGATTCCGGGAATCACCCCTCCTTCCCCCCCACCTCAGTGCCCCAACTGCTCGCGAGGGTTGCGGGGTGGTTCTGAGAATCACCCCACCCTCCACCTCACCCCGGTGGCCTAACGGCTCACGGGGGTGGCATGGTGATTCTAGGAATCACCCTGCCCTCTACCCAACCTCAGCGACCTAATGTTTCGTGGGGGTGGCGCGGTGATTCCGGGAATCACCCCGCCCTCCTCTCCACCAAGGCTTCCCAACAGCCCAGGGTGGTGGCTGGGTGATTCTGGCAATCATCCTACCCTTCGCCCCACCTTGGCACCCCAACAGCCCGTGGGGTAGCGAGGTGATTCCAGGAATCACCCTACCCTCCACCCCATCTTGGCGGCCCAATAACTCGCGGGGGTGTCACGGTGATTCCGGGAATCACCCCGCCCTCCGCCCTACCCTGGCCACCTAACAGCCCACGGGTCATTGGGCCATTGGGGTTATTGTTATTATCAAGCTTCAAGGGGAAAAAAAATTCAAGATGCAGCTTACATTGTAAGACATTTAAATTGTATATTTGATTAACATTAAAAAATTCATTTATGTACAAGTTGATTGAACTTTTACTATTTCATGTTACAGGAAAAAGTCAAATCTTCTTAATCGTGAAGATCAACTATTTATAAATAATTATGAGTTGATCCATATTGATAGTTGGGCAAAAGATGATAGCTATATGTCTATGATTTTTAATCGGGTAGATGAAAAGAGTCATAGCCAAATATTGACTTATGATGTTGTGAGAAAACTAACATATGAAGACAAAGAAGTAAAAGGAGATATAGTTAATATTTATCAAGAACCATAGTTATTTATTAACTATCTTATAGATATATGTTCAAATGAAGGAGATTGGGTTTTGGATTTATTTTCTGGCTCAAGTAAGTTGTATTATATGGAATTGAATTCCAATATGCTATTTCTTAATTTATATGTCATTGTACTAATTTAGTTCATTATTTCTTTTGTGCTTGATAATTAGGTACATCACTAGCATGTTTCCCTCAAAAAGGAAGAAATTGCATTGCTATTGAAAAAGGTCCAATACAGTACAATTTTATTCAGCAAAGAATTAATGCTCTTCAATTTCTTCCAGATGCAATGCAAGAAATTGAGTTGAAAAAAGGGGACTTTAGTGAATCACGTATGGCAAAAAAGGCAAGGGAACCCCAACCACCATTACACGAAATGATTAGAAAAACATACATTCGGAGATTCGCAAACATCAAAGATCCAATAGAAGAGGAAAATGAGAAAAATGAAGCAGAAAATATTGTGGAAGAAGACAATGATAAAGCTCTAGAGGACGAAGAGTTTGGATTATCTGATATTGTTGATTAAATTTAAGTTATGCTTGGAAATCAAGCTCATTTTTTGTAACTATTAATTAGTTATACTGGTAATGTTTCGACTTTGACATTTTATGAGAAGAATAAGCAACAATTAATGTTGTTATGCGTTCAATATTTGTATTATAAGATTCTCGCATTAATTTTTGTGTTAATCGTTATTTTTTGAAAAAAATAGTGATATTATTTTTTTACACGAAACTCATTAAAAAAAAAAATACTATTGAACCATTTTTAGTTAAAAAATTCCTATTAAGATTGTGATTTTGACATGTCATTTCGAGCAAAAAAAATTACAAAAAATTATCAAAACATGCAGTTTTTTACTTATATTTATGTTAAAAATGGTTAGTTTTATGTCAATTGTTAAAAATTATTGTTTTTTAGAGACAATTATTTCATGTGGATTGAAAAATTAATTAACGATGTATAAATATATAGAATATCGAAAATTCAAAATATCGACCTTCTTCTTTAAATATGCAAAACAATAAAAACCTCACTACCAAAAAAAAAACAAGAAAATATGAAGAAGAAGACCACTTCAAAAATTATTAAATTTAGAAAATAATTATTTACATTTCGTACACTAGAAAATTTAAAGTCAAAAAATAAGTCTTTTAAAAAAAGGGTTTGATGCATAATTACCACTTTTCTAAATCAACATGAAAATCACTACCATTCTAAAAGGCAATGTACATTCAAAAAAAAAAGTGCCAAAAACTATGCTCTAAAAAAAACATGTGTGTTCTGCATCACCCCTTTTCAAAATCGGGTCACCTTTTTGCTATCTCTACGAAACGGGTAATAGTATCAGTTCCCGTTTCAAAGTTTTCATTGTTCAATGCTTTAGATTTGATTTTTGATGGTGAACAGAAGTCAGACGCAAAGGTTGTTGTGTATCTTTCACCTCGCGACTCCATTTTCAAATACTTTAGAGCTCAGATATTCATGGCGACTCCACTATCTGAAGAATCAATAGCCTAAATGTTTTTAAGGCAACTCCATTGTCCAAAGAATCAGTAGCCTGGAGAAATTCCTGGCAACTCCACTATCTCAAGATGGATTCTCAATCTGCAAGTTATGCTCCTATGAATCGCGCTCATATTCCTGGTTTCCCAAATCGTTTTCCTCATATAGATTGGTAAACATATCTACCAAGATTCAAATATGAAGAAGGAGATGATGCTGCTTTGCATCTAATCAAATTTCATATTCTTGTACGTAAGCTAAAGTTTTATCATGAAAACTACTTGATGAAAATGTTCATGGTTTCTTTGGAGGGAAAGACTAGACCCTGGTGTGAAAAGTTGCCACATGCTATTATTTATTCTTTACAAGATTGATTTGGATCTTAGGGAGATGCCCCCAAGATCTAAAAGATTGAAATGGATCTTGCGTGGGGGGGAGGGGGGGGCCCAAGATCTGAAAAATTGAATTGCGAGAAGAAAAAGAGGAGAATGCCCAATAAACAAAACCACAAAGAAACTTTTTATTAAAATTGAGAATAACTGTAAAAGCTACATTGTGGTGGGCAATCTATCCTTTTACAAAATGTGAATTGTTATCTATATCCTTTTTCGGTTACAATACCACGGGTAAATTCCATGGGTGAATGAATACCATGGGTGGTTGTCACAATATCATGGGAAAATACCATGGGTGGATGCCACTTACAATACCATGAGTGGATAAATACCATGGGTGGATTCCACTTACAATACCATGGGTAAATTCCATGGGTGGATGAATAATATGGGTGAATCATTCCTCCCTCCTTAAGAAGAAATGGTCCCCATTGCATGAAGTTCACTCTTACGAAGCCTTCGTTGAATATGAAGAGTCACTGAAGAGAATGGTTTTATGGTTTTATGTGGTTAACCCATAACCATGATGAACGAAGATCCGAGGATATAAATACCCTATAATGATTGTGACCAACTGTGATACTGACTGTGTGCGGCCTAGCAAATGGAATTCAATGAATTGTGGGTTTTGGGATGACCCATAACCATGATGAATGAAGATCTGAGGATATAGATACCCTGTAATGCTTGTGACCAGTTGTGATACTAATAGTGTGTGGCCTAGAAAATGGACTTCGATGAAGTGTGGGTTTGTGGATGACCCATAACCATGAAAAACAAAGATCTGAGGATAGAGATACCTTGTAATGCTCGTGACCAACTGTGACACTAACAGTGTGCGTCCTAGCAAATGGACTTCAATGATAAGGATTTTGTTCTGTTGACCCATAACCGTGATGTTGATTGTTGATGAAGTAGTAGGAGCCTACATAGCCTCAGGTGGGAGGGCGCGTATCCAAAGAACCCAAGCCGGATGCTACTATGCTGAAACTGATGAATGTGAAGCATGTGCCTACTAAAGTAGGGTGGGAGGGAAAGTCTCCAAAGGGAACCTGCTCTGAATGCTGCTCTAGAATTAAAATGGATAATAACTGTAAAAGCTACATTGTGGTGGTTAATCTGTCCTTTTACAAAATGTGACTTGTTCCTTATAGCCTTTTTCGGTTACAATACCACGTTTAAATTCCATATGTGAATAAATACCATGGGTGAATGTCACAATACCATGGGAAAATACCATGGGTGGATGCCACTTACAATACCATGGGTGGACAAATACCATGGGTAGATGCCACTTACAACACCATGGGTAAATTCCATGGGTGGATGAATACCATGGGTTGATGTCATTTTCTATTCAGATCAAAGATTTTCAAACAATATTCATTGAGCATTATAAATAATCTTATCCATCTTTTTCATTGGTTGAAAATTGTTGTGAACATTTTGAAAATTTCATTTAACATGTGGAAAATATTTACGGTAATGAAGAGTTTATGGATGAGGAAATCATAGAGGTTATTTATGAAAACCCTTTACAACATCAAGAAGAAATAGTAGAGAATGGGTGCCATCAGACTCAACAAGATCTCCAGCAAACAATAGTCTTTTCTTTAGCTAAAAAGAAACAGATCAGGATTTTAATATTCAAATTCATGTTCCAACCCCTGAGATTAATAAATATATTCAGTGTCCTTGTCATATTTTAAGTGACCAATAGAAAGATCAGGATAGTCAGTCAAGTTATCTTCATATCATTCATTTTCTAAATTTTTGTTTCAACAAGAAACTTATGAAAATCAAATTTCTAAATTTACATGCATGGAAGCTCTAGGAAGTGAACCAACTCATGATGATAACAACCCATAGTTGCAAGAAGAAAATGTGCAAGAAGTTGTTTTTCTTGATTCTTTTGAAGATCAAAACGAAATTCCTATTGAAGTACATGAAGGATCATTTTGATATGTTCCTCAAACACATGTTGTCGCTATTTCATTTGAATATGTTCAAGAATACACAAAACCTATTCTTGATTTGGAAAATAGGAGAAATGAATAGATTGATTCCTTTCATTTTGAAAATGATCTTGAGTTGGATAAAATGGAACGAGGAATAGTAGTTAAAGATGAAGTTGATCATTTTCCTTTTACTGGTCATCAAGAAAAAGTAGTTTTTCATGCTCTAGAAGATCTTTTTGCAAGTTCGTTGGAATCTTCAATGATGATAGAATTTGTTTTGTTCATCAACGCAGAGATTGGATTTAGATTCCAGTTTGATTTGCCATCTCTTATTTTCTTCTTTCTACTAAGGAAAATGTTAGAAGAATTTGGTCAAGTAGCCATTTAGTTCCATGGTTGCATTGGAGTTTTGAGATCACTTGATTTAGCAGTTGCCTCAACAGTTTAGAGTAGGATGGTTTATTTTTGAATAAGCTCATAAGAGTGAGCATGATTTCGGTTTTTAGATTGCACTATGGCCTTAAGTTTTCAGTTGCAGAAGATTTTTAGTTTAGGTTGGAGTTAATAGTTTGGTTTCAGTTTGAATCTCAATCATGTATAAATAAATTTACTTTTAGTTTTCTGCAGTGTATGGTTTTTAGTTCTCAATTTGAGATGGTTTTAGTAGAGAACAGGGCCAGTTTGCAAGTTGTAGGTCTCAAAGTTAGAACCATCGATGGACTAGGAACCTGATCTACGAGTTCCTTTGTTGCCTCTCAAAGTGACAGCACCCCCATTGGAGCCAGATGGTATCACATTCAAATTTTTTAGATGAGCTTAATTGGGGTCCTAAGGTCTAAGTTCTACCAAAGTTTTATGTGCGTTGCCTTTTAATTTGGCAGGGCCAATCCTAAAGCTTTAAGAATAAGGAACTATCAAAATAGAAGGAATATAAGCATACACTTGGTGATAATAGAGGTGTTTCCAAATCAACATACACCATATGTGACATGTCATTTCAATAGGTGGAACTACCAAAATAAATTCACTTTTAGTTTTCTGCAGTGTATGGTTTTTAGTTCTCAATTTGAGATGGTTTTAGTAGAGAACAGGGCCAGTTTGCAAGTTGTAGGTCTCAGAGTTAGAATCATCGATGGACTAGGAACCTGATCTACGAGTTCCTTTGTTGCCTCTCAAGGTGACAACACCCCCATTGGAGCCAGATAGTATCACATTCAAATTTTTTATATGAGCTTAATTGGGGTCCTACGGTCTAAGTTCTACCAAAGTTTTATGTGCGTTGCCTTTCAATTTGGCAAGGCCAATCCTAAAGCTTTAAGAATAAGAAACTATAAAAATAGAAGGAATATAAGGATACACTTGGTGATAATAGAGGTGTTTGCAAATCAATAGACACCATATGTGACATGTCATTTCAATAGGTGGCACTACCAAAATAAAATTCAACGTGATGCAGTTGTGCATCTTGTCAATAATGGTTTTAAAATATGCCAACATGGATCAACGAAGAGCAAGGCTAATGGTTATTATGATCCAAGGTGGGAATATATACATAATTAATCCAAGGAGTGGTCGACGAATATGAAGTGACAGAGAAAAGGCACTGCTAGAATTTTCTATAGCATTTTTTCCCCTGTTTTAGTTACAGTCTTCAAGTGGAGTTTATAAACAAATGGAAATGAAATTTTGGAAACCAAAAAAACAATAGTAGGAACAGATCCATTTACAAAACCTCTCTCGTTTTTTACACAAGTGAAATATTTTTGAAGATACGAAATAATTTTTGCAACCCTTTTTTTCATATTTAAATATTTACTGATTTCTTGTTCTAATCAATAACTTTGGGCACGGTTTTCAAGATTTTGAAAATTAATTTTTCAAATATGAAAGATGCTTTTGTCAGAAATGGGATCATTTACAAAAACCTCTTTGATTTTTTACACATATCTCACATTTTTGGATATAGGAAAGAATATTTGGACCTAATTTTTCATAAATTTGCCAAATTTATTTTTTCTAAAAAAGAACTCATAGATAGTAGCTGATGAGCCACCCTGTCAATTCGGCTTGGGGATCAAATATTACCATCTCCTTGATTATCTAAAATATGAAACTATATATGGATGAGGAGGTTTTCAGATCCATTTCTTTTGGATCTTGATAATGATATACATATATTTTTATATTTTGTCATATTTTGTAATTAAATTTTTCCAGAAATTTTGGACCTCTATATTATGTAATATTTCTATAATATGTTGAAAAGAGAAAAGAGGGTTGGATTTTAACCAAAATACTTGGTGAATTTTGTACTCATTTTGTGATATTAATGAAAGGTATTTCAGGAAGTATTGGATAATTGCCTCATAGATTCATGTGTTTAGTTATTACAGTCAATTTCTTCGTCTTATGTTTCTCCCTCTTTGTTTATCATTGAATGTTTGTCTTCTTTATTTGGATAAGTAAGTTGCATGGTTGGAATTCATCATGTGAATTCTCTATACTGTATATTAATATATTCACCCTTTCAGTCTGAGTAGTTATTCTAGAATTCATCTTATCAAATGCTATGTTTTTCTTGAGTGTTTTCTACTTCATCTATTCATGCTTGGAAGATTTTATGTCTAGTAATTAGTTGATTATCTATCCTTTGAGTTCAATTGTTTTGCAACCAGTTCTAAAAGCCTCAAGTTGATATCCTTTATGACTCGATGCCTAATGGATTTACACTCATTCCAGCGACTCCATTAAAACCTTTACCCTACCTAAGATTTGGTCATTGATCTAATCACACAACCATCTATTGAAGTGCCATTGGATAAATGAGTTGTAGAGAGAGCACTCTCTACTTTGGAAGTTCCAACTTCTAATCTACAAGATGGGTTCAAGGGTTACCTCAAGATTTTTTGTTACACAGTTGGGAAAATTTCGAGTGATAACATTTTGGCACCATTGTCAAGGACGGAAAGGTTTAATGTCAATTTTCATGGAGGAATGACAATGCTTTAGATCTGATTTTTGATGGTGAACAGAAGTCAGACACAAAGGTGGTTGTGTTTCTTTCACCTGGTGACTCCATTTTCAGATACTCTAGAGATCATATATTCATGGTGACTCCATTACCTGAAGAATCAGTAGCCGAAATATTTTCATGGCAACTCCATTGTCAACATAATCCAGAGCTCAAATCCACTATTCAAAGAATCATTAGCCTAAATAAATTCTTGTGAACTCCATTATCTCAAGATAGATTCTCAATCTGCAAAATATGCTCCCATGGATCGTGCTCATATTCATGGTTTCCCAAATCGTTTGTCTAGTATAGATCGGCAAACATATCTTCCAAGATTCAAATATGAAGAAGGAGATGAAGTTGCTTTGCATCTGATCAAATTTCATATGCATGTTTGTAAGCTAAAGGTTTATCATGAATACAGCTTGATGATAATGTTTATGGCTTCTTTGGAGGGAAATATTAGACCTTGGTATGAAAAGTTTCCACCTTCTAGTCTTTATTCTTTACAAGGTTTTCATATAGTGTTCTTTGAGCATTATAAAGAATCTTATCCATCTTTGTTACTGGTTGAAAATTGTTGGGAACATTTTGAAATTTTCATTCAACATCTAGAAAATATTTATGGTGATGAAAATTTTAAGGATGAGGAAATCATAGAGGCTATTTATGAAAACCCTTCTCAATACTAGGAAGATAGAGTAGAGAATAGCTTCCATCACACTCAACAAGATCTCTAGAAGACAATGGTCTCTTCTTTGGTTGAAAATGAAACAAATCGAGATTTTAATGTTCAAATTCATATTCTATCCCCTGACATTAATAAACATATTCAATGGTCTTGTTAGATGTTAAGTGACCACGAAAAATATCACGATAGTCAATCGAGTTTTTCTTCATATTATTTATTTTCAGATTTTTTGTTTCAAGAAGAAACTTGTGAAAATCATGTTTCTAAAGTTGCATGCATGGAAAATCTAGGCAATGAACCAACTCATGATGATAACAACCCATAGTTGCAAGAAGATATTGTGCAAGAAGTTTTTTTTCTTGATTCTTTTGAAAATCAAAATGACATTCTTATTGAAGTACATGAAGGATCATTTTCAGATGTTCCTCGGATAGATGTTATGGCTACTACATTTGAATGTGTTCAAGAATACACAAAAATTATTCTTGATTTGGACTATAGGAAAAATGACCAGATTGCTTCCTTTCATTTTGAAAATGATCTTGAGTTGGATAAAATGGAACGAGGAATAGTAGTTAAACATGAAGCTGATATTTTTCCTTTTACTGGCCATTAAGAAAAGGTATTTTTTTCATGCTCTAGAAGATATTTTTTCAAGTCCTTTAGAATCATCAGTGATGATATAATTTGTTTTGTTCATCAACACATGGATTGGATTCAGATTCCAGTTTGAGTTGCCATCTCTTAAATTTTTATTTCTACTTAAAGAAAATGTGAGCAGAATTTGGTTAATTAACCGTTTAATTACATAGTTGAATTGGAGTTTTGAGATCACTTGATTCAGAAATTGTCGCAATTTAGAGTAGGATGGTTTATTTTTGAAAATTTCATAAGAGTGAGAATGATTTTAGTTTTTAGATTGCAGTATGGCTTTTAGTTTTCAGTGTTAGAATTTTTTCAGTTTATGTGTGAGTTGGCAGTTTGGTTTCAGTTTGAATCTCAATCATGTATAAATAATGTCACTTTCAGTTTGTTGCAGTGTATGGTTTTCATTGTTCAGTTCTTAGTTTGAGATGGTTTCAGTAGAGAACAGGTACAGTTTGCAGGTTGTGAGTCTCAAAGTTAGAATCGTTGATGGACTAGGCACTTTGTCTACGAGGTCATTTGTTGCCTCTCAAGGTGACAGCATCCCCATTGGATCCGGATGTTATCACATTCAAGGTTTTCAGGTCAGCTCAATTGGGACCCTAAGTTCTAAGTTCTACCAAATATTTATGAGTGCTGCCTTTTAATTTGCCAGCATCAATCCTAATGCTATAAGAAGGCGGCCTTACTAAAATAGAAGGTGGTGAATGATACACTTGGAGATAATAGAGGTGATGCCAAATCAGAAAACACCATATGTGACACGTCATTTCAATAGATGGTGCTACCAAAATAAAATCCAACGCAATGCATTTGTGCATCCGATCAATGAGGGTTTTAAAATTTTCCAACATGGATCAAAAAAGATTGGGGCTAATGGTTATTATGATCCAAGGTGGGAATTTATACATAATTAATCCAAGGAGTGGCCGACGAATGTGAAGTGACAGAGCAAATGTTGAAAAATGCAGCAAGAAATTCTCAATTTGATTTTGCGTTGATTAAATTGAGAAAATTCAAATTTCCACGTCAGTAGACAACTTGGATGATGTTAACTTGTGTGACATGGTTTGTGGCACCCAGTTTACTTTGTAAATTCGAGTTGGAGGAGTTAGAGTTTAGTTCAACATGTGTGATTTCTAATTTGTAGGAATCAAGGTTAGTTATCTCAGGTTGTTTTCAGTTAAACTAGTTCCAACTTTTGGAGGAACTAGTGGAAGGTCAATTAAGCAGTGGGACTTCAATCAAACTTAGTGATCATCCAGTTAACTAATCAATCCTCCCAAAATAGCTAGTGCATGTAGAGAATTCAAGTTACCCAATTGAGGTGGAGATTCTAGAGTAGCTTACCATTAGTTGTAGACTAGTATTAAGTGTACAGGTGTTGCATGCAGTGATATTCTCAGCCTAAGGAATTGTGCAAATCAATTAGAGGAATTTCCTAAGTAATAGGGGCTAATTCCTTAAGGAGAAGTGCAAGGAAATTGGAGCTGAAGGGAGGAAAAATTTGACTAAGTCTAGATTAGAGGTCTTTAGTGAGAAAAGAGATAGGTTATGCACTTGCACGGCGTGCTCAGTAGTGCAAATAAATTGTAATACATCTATATTCATTTGATTAATGCAAGCAGGCATTGGGGTTTTTAGCAAATTTCTTTCCCCAAATAAAAATACGTGTTGCATGTGTGTTATTTATTCTTGCTTGTCTAATATTTTTGTTCTAAATTGTTAATTAATGTCCACATAGCAGTAGAGTAGGTTTGTGTCTTGTGATTTTGATTAAAATTTCTTGATTAGTTGCAAATATACATCCAAATTTCTACATGGTATCAAAGTAGGATTCACATTAGATCCATAAATCCAAGGTTGTTTCTCAAAGGTTTGAATTTGAATATCAATGTAGCATGATTTCTTTAGAGCTGAGAATATGTCCTTCAATGGACTAAGGCTAGAGTATGCCTTGGAAAGCACCTCAATTTTTTTTGCATGGAAGAATCGCAAGGAGGCAATATTGGATGATAATGGATTACTAGAATACATCAAGACAGATGTTGTAAAACCTCAAACATATGATGCTCAAAACGTTCCTCAGTGGAAAAAATATGTAGCCAAGGCGAGGAGAATAATATTGAAGGGAGTACAGGATCATATTGTCTCAAATCTCTGTGGAAAAGAAACTTCATTCACGATGTGGAAAGCATTGACAAAATTTTCCAATAATAGTAGTGACCACAGGAAGCTTGCACCCAAGGATAAACTTTGAAGTATCAAGATATAGAAGAATGACACAATTCCGCAATATCTGAGCAAGTTTACACAGTTTCATGATGAGCTTGGTCAGGTCAGTGATAATGTCCTTAAAGAATACTTGGTAAGCCTATCCCTTTTGTGCCTTCCCAAGAGCTGGCATAATTACCAAGATTTGGTGAATGGGTGGGAGAAACTACCGAATTGGGAGAACTTATGGTTTGATTTGGTATGGGAGGAAATAAGGAAGAATACTAGAGATGGGACTTCATCCAAGGGTGAGGATGAAGAAAAAATTGCATTGGATAAAAAGGAAAAGAAGGGAAAAGGGAATAAATCCCAATCCAAACCTTAATCCAGTTAAGGGAGCAAGAAGGAAGATCTGTCAAAAATTAAATGCTTCCATTGCCATGAATTCAAGCACGATGCTACGAAGTGTCCACACAAGAAGGCGATCAATAATACCTCAAGAGGAGCAACAGGTCAAACTTTGGCTTATGAGCTTGAATTTACCCTCATTGCATTCATGGCCAACACAGTGATGGGGAGCGTGTGGTACTTGGACTCAAGTGCATTGTTCCACATGACGGGGAATATAGACTTTTCCAGTGACCTGGAAGAAAAATATTTGCATATTCATATCAAGATGGGGGTTGATGGAAGGTATAGTGCGACCGGGATTGGTTCATTCATAATTCAGAGGGAGTCGAACTCCCCCCTCAAGCTCAAGGACGTCATGTTCGTTCCAGGCCTACAGAAAAAATATCATCTTTGTTGCAATTTTGGAAGACCATGGTTATGATGTGATCTTCAACAAAGGAAATGAATTCCTGAGCCACATAGCCATGAGACAGGTGAAGAAGATCAGAGTTCGTGTGAATAATTTGTACAAGACAGCCGTGGAGGATTGTGTTGCATTAAGAACAAAGGCGGAGAAGGTGCAAAGCGGCAATGTCGATGAACTTTTCCATAGAAGACTTGGCCATTTAAATCATGGTGATTTCAATATCATGCAATGGATAACCATAGACCTCTCCAAAGGAGCACTTGACCAACAACATGTATGCAAAGGATGTACCTTGGGGAAGTACACAAAATCCACATTCCATGGCCGAGACAGCAAAGCACATGCATCCCTTGAAAGGATCCACTCCAATGTCTGTGGACCTTTCTCAACAGCCTCCACGGGCAGGCACAAATATTTTGTCATTTTTGTTCATGACTTCTCACAGAAGTGTTGGATCTTCTTCATGTGGAAGAAGGATGATACATTCTCCAAGTTCGTAGAATTTAATGCATTAGTTGAGAAAGAAACGGGAAATAAGTACGTGTCAAATGAATTTTAAAAAAAATGTGCAAAAGAAGGTATTCAACGGGATTTTACAGCGCCCCATAACCCATAGCAGAATGGGGTGGCTGAGAGAAAGAATTGTAGGATTGTGGGAGCAGTGAGGGCAATGTTGCATGATCAAGGCCTACCTCTGCATTTGTGGGTTGAGAAGTGCAACATAGCAGTATATTTGAAGAACTAGATTCCTCATTAGATTATGGAAATGATTACATCAGAGGAGGATTTCTCGGAGAGAAAGTCGGGTGTGTCGCACTTCAGGATTTTTGGAGCCTTTGTTTATTTCCATGTATCCAAAGAATCAAGGAAGAAGTTGGAGACGACAGCAGAAGGGTGGGTATTTGTGGGAGCAACATGGCTCTAATGATTGATCTTGTAGAGATTGAGACATCCTCTTTCAAGGAGGCAGTAGAGAAACCTGTATGGGTTGATGCAATGGTGGAGGAAAACGAATCCATTGTAAAGAACAATGTTTGGGAAGTGGTCCCAGGACTAGCAGAGAAATCAGTTGTGGTTCCGAGATGGATTTTCAAGGTAAAACATGTAGCAGACGGAAGCATAGAAAAGTACAAGGCCAGATTTGTGGCCAAGGGGTAGTCTCAAGTTGAGGGGATTGACTATGAGGAGACCTTTGTTCTTGTAGCAAGGTATTCATCCATTAGATCAATTCTTTCTCTAGCTACATAGATGGGGTGGAAGATCAGTCAGATGGATGTGAAAATAGCATTCCTCAATGGAGTTATTGAGGAGGAAGTGTATATCAAGTAACCAGAAGGCTTTGAGACTTTTGATCAAGAGTCTCATATGTGCATAATCAAGCGAGTGTTGTATAGTCTCAAGCAAGCATCCCATGCTTGGTACACCAAGATCGATAGTTATCTCACTGGTTTTGGATTCACCAAAACTAAAGTGAATGCAAGCCTCTCTCATATCTTGGTAGAAGATAAATTGTTTATTATTGTCTTATATGTTGATGATTTGATTTTCACGGGCAATGAGTAGTTGAACAGGTCTTACAAGGAGGACCTTACAAGAGAGTTTGAACTGAAGGAAATGGGTCTCATGCACTACTTCCTCGAATTGAAGTATGGAATCGCGATGGGGAATTCTTTGTATCTTAGACCAAGTATGCCAACGAGATACTTCAGAGGTTTCGCATGAACATTTGCAAACCCATGGAGACACCTCTAGCGACCAACTGGAGGAAAGAGGATACCCCTTCAGATGAGGAAGTGGATACTACTATTTACCGACAGTTGGTGGATTCACTAATGTATCTTGTGAACACACAACTAGATATGTGCTATGCATTCAACTAGTTGAGCCAAGCTATGGTTAGGCCAACCAAATTATTTCGGAGGGAAGGTAAGGATGTTCTACAATACCTCAGAGGCACTACCAAGTTTGGAATATGGTACAGAGGGATAGAGGGAGTGAAACTATGTGGCTTCACAGATGCAAATTGGATGGGGAGTCCATCAAATTGAAACAGTACATCAAGAGGAATTTTTAGTGTTGGGTCCACAACAATTTCTTGGTACCACAAGAAGCAAAGATATGTGGCACTCAGATCGGCAGAAGTAGAATACATGGTTAATAGTGAAGAAACATGTGAGGCGATATGGATGAGAAAGATACTTATTGGATTGTTTAGTCAGATGATGGATCCAATTATGATCTACTATGATAATCAAAGTTGCATCAAGCTCTCTGAAAATCTTGTTTTTCACAATCGATCCAAGCATATAGATATCTGGTATCACCAAAGATTTAGAGTTCAATTCAACATGTGTGATTGCTTATTTGTAGAAATCAAGGTCAGTAATCTCAGGTTGTTTTTAGTTACACTAGTTACAACTTTTGAAGGAACTAGTAGAAGGTCAGTTAAGCAATGGGACTTCAATCAAACTCACTGATCATCCAGTTAACTGATCAATCAGCCCAAAATAACTAGTGCATGCAGAGAATTCAAGTTGCCCAATTAAGGTGGAAATTCCAAGGCAATGTAACATCAGTTGTAGACTAGTCTTGAGCGTACAGGTGTTTCATGCAGTCAGATGATTAGCCTAATAAATTACTTAATTCAGTTGGAGGAATTTCCTAAACAATAGGGGTTAATTCCTCAAGGAACAGCACAATGAAATAGGAGCTCAAGCCGAGGCAAATTTTGACTAAGTCTGGGTTAGAGGTCTTCAATGAGAAAACAGATAGGTTATGCACCTATGGGGTGTGCTCAGTTGAGAAAATCAATTGTAATACATCTCTATTCATTTGATTAATGCAAGCAGGCATTGGGTTTTTTAACATATTGCCTTCCCCAGATAAAAATATATGTTGCATGAGTGTTATTTTTTCTTGCATGTCTGAGATTTTATATCTAAATTGTGAATTAATGTCCGCATAGCAGTAGATTAGGTTTGTGTCCTATGATTTTATTAAAACATCATGAGAATTTGCAGATCTACAGCCTAATTTCTACAGCAAAAGCACTACCAAAATTTTCTATAGCACACAATTTTTTCGCTATTTTAGTTGCTGTCTTCAAGCGGAGTTTTCGAACAACTAAAAATGAATTTTTGAAAAATAAAAGAGGTTTTTTGTGGGAACGGACCCATTTGCACAAGTGTCATGGTTTGGAAGATACGAAAGAATATTTGCATCTTTTTTTCCAAATTTAAATATTCAATGATTTCATGTTTTAATCATTAACTTTGGGCGTGGCTTTCTAGAATATGATAATGATTTTTTAAAATATGAAAGACGTTTTTGTCAGGAACAGGTTCATTTACAAAAACCTCTTTCAATTTTTACACTTTTTTCCTAGTTTTGGAGATATGAAGGAATAATTTGACCCTATTTTTGTAAATTCACCAAATTTATTTTTCTAAAAAAGAACTCATACATAGTAGTTGATGAGCCATCTCATTAATTCGACTCGGGGATCATATCTTACCATCTCATTGATTATTTAAAACATCAAAATAAATATGGATGAGGAGGTTTTCAAATCCATGTCTTTTAGATCTTGATAATGATATGCATATCTTTTTGATATTTTGTCATATTTGTAATTAAATTTTTCCATAAATTGTGGATCTCAGTATTATATAATATTTCTATAAAACTTATGTTGAAAGGAGAGAAGAGGGTTGGATTTTAAACAAAATATCTAGTGCATTTTGTGCTCCTTTTGTGATATTAATGAATGGTCTTTTAGGTAGAAGTACAAGATAATTGTCTCATAGATTCCTCTATTTAGCCATTACAGGTTGTTTCTTAGTCCTATGTTTCTCCCTCTTTATTTATCATTTAATGTTTTTCTTCTTTATTTGGATAAGTAAGTTGCAGATTTGGAATTCATCATGTGAATGATATGTACCTTTATATTCAAATATTCACCCTTTCATTCTAAGGAGTTATTACATAATTCATCTCATCAAATAATATGTTTTGCTTTCAGTGTTTTCTACTTCATCTATTCATGCTTGGAATATTTTATGTCTAGTAATTAGTTGACTATCTAGCCTTCGAGTTCAATTATTTTGCAACCAGTTCTGCGGGCCTAGATTTGATATCCTTTATGACTCCATGCCCAATGGATTTTTTCTCAGTCCATCCAACCACTTCATTAAAACCTTTACCCTACCTAAGATTTGGCCACTGATCTAAGCACACAACTCATTGTTGAAGAGACATTAGACAGTTGAGTTGAACAGAGAGCCCTCCTTGGGTTAGAAGGGCCAGTATCTGATCTCTAATACTGGTTCAAGGGTTACCGTAGGATTTTCCTTTACACAACCAAGAAAATTCTGAGTGATAACTTATGTGTAGTTCACCCTCCATGTATCACTCTATACACACATAACAAGAACTTTGTGTTGAAGTTGTAACTATCGTTGGTATTCTTAATGTATAATTGGCCACTTGATGTATTTGTAATGTTTTATTGTAAAGCATATTTTTAATGCTATAATAAAAAAAAAATGTTTTTGAGTCAAAGTCTCATTGCGACTTTTAAAAGAACAAAATTTGAAATTTGAATTTGAAATTTTTGGTTCTAGATTTGTCAAGTCAACCTCCCTCCAGGTCAACTCGTCCCAAGTAGAGCCACACTCAGTTCACCTAAGTTGAACATTATATATTGACAGCTCGACCTCTTCCTCAAGACACCAATTCTCACTCTCTTGTGAATAATAGTTTCTGAGCATCCTAGTCAAGATCAAGAAGGACAAGGAGGACAAAAAAGAAGACAAATTAAATCTCTTTATCTCTCTCTCATGCTCACACATGTAGATACTCTTTATTTTAGCTTGTAGTTTTCCTTGGTAGTGATGTTGCAGGTGCCGAAATTCTAGGATAACTGGCAATAGCAATAGGGTAGAAATTTCTAGGTCAGTTAAGGCAAAGTGAATTTCTGGATCAAATTGAGAGGCTTGACTTGGAGGGGTTGACCATAAGTCTAGGTTTGTCTCATGTTGAACAGAATAATTTCTTAGGTCTAGGTGTGTCTCTTGTTGAACAAAAGAATTTTTTATTGTAAATTTTGTTGGGTTTCCCCAGGGTAAATCATGTCTTCTTCTTTTGCATTATGATCTCTATTGTTCTATTGTTCTTGTATGGTTGAATTCCTTAAGTATAATCATTGAATGATATATTGGAATAATTTAAAAGAAGATATACATCAAAAGTAATTACCAACATTTCATAAATATTGTGTTAATCTATATTGCACTTAGAAAATCAACATGGAATCAGAGCTTTGGTGAAGGAACATTGAGATCAACTTTGAAGAAACCTTAATTTGAAAAACACAATTGTTGAAGTCCTCCTTGTTTTGAATCCATGGCTTCCTCTATGAAATCTAAGAATAATTTGGAAGGGGCCTCAAACTTCAAAGCTTGGAAACTTAGGATTGATATTATTTTTGCAAAGAATGAGGCATTGGATAGTACGACAAGGAAAGTTGTGGAGCCAACAAATGTTGTAGGAAAGGAGAAATTTAATGAAGATGATCTCAATGCCATGAGCATTATTGTGGACTCCACTTGAGATTATCTAACCCCTTATACTATAAAGTTGAATACTTCTAAGAAGATGTATGATTTCCTAACAAATCTATTCACTATCAAGAATGTGGGACAAGTCATCAGCCTAAAGAATGAACTTTGTGATGTGAAAATGACAAGTGATGACACCGCAACTTCATATTTTGTAAGAATTTATCAAATGAAGGATCAAATCTCAGTAATTGGAGAAATTATTCCACTAAGTGAACTTGTGACTACAACACTCAATTGTCTACCTAGATCATGGATGCATTTGTAGCAGGGATAGGTAGTCGAAAGGAAACTCCCTTATCTGAAGAATTGTAGGCCTCTTGTGCTCAAGGAGAATCAAGGATCATATTAAGAGATAGGAAGGAAGAAGCTACTCAATCATTTGAACCTCGCTTCAAGAAAAGTAGAGGAAATAATGGTGGCTCTCAAGGAAAAGGATCAAGAAAGAAGGACATGTCGAGGATTCAATTCTATGGTTGTCATAAATATGGACATTTCAAGAAGGATTGTTCTGAATTAGCTAACAACAAAAAGAGAAAAGGAATAAAACATGCTTATGCAGTTGATGTTGAAGATGAGCACCCAAATAAGCCCAAAGATTATAAGTTTATTTTACTTTTCTTCTCTAACAAGTTCTATTGTGGATGATGACAACATATGGTTGTTAGATAGTTGTTCATCAAGACATATGACAAGAGATCGTGGAAATCTTATCAGCATGATGGAAAAGAGGTTCTTAGTTTGGAAGTTAAAATTAAAGCGTAGAGGTTGGAGACAATCACTAGTATGAAGTCAAAGAAGTTGGAAAGACATCCATTGAGCTGGAATCTAGTAACAGTGTGCATCTCAACAATGTTTTATATGTACCGAGTTTGAAAAAGAATAGTATCTCTATTTCATGTTTAGAGTATAAAGGAGATAGAGTAGCTTTTATGGATGGAAAAGTATTTGTATGATCCAAGGGCTCTAGTATAGAAGATGCTAGGGTTTTTTGGATTCGTGAAGGACGATTGTATAGGCTCGTGAGTCAACCATCTCAAGCTAGAGTAGATGATGAAATCAATCAAAGCGAGCTATGGCATAGAAGGTATGGACATTTTCATTGTAGAGCATTACATGAACTGATTTAGATACTTTCAAGTGTCCTCGAATTGTAGATAGATCATAAAGGTGTTTGCAAAGCTTGTGCACTTGGAAAGAATATTAAGGAACCATTTCCAAGTAGGGACAACATATCTAAATCAGATTTAGATTTGATTCACTCTTATGTATGTAGTTCGATGCTTGTGAGATCACTTGGAGGTTCATTATATTATGCAATATTTATTGATGACTCCTCTCATAAGAAATGGATTTATCTCATGAAGACCAAGGATGATGGGTTCACAAAGTTTCTGGAATTCATAGCTGAAGTGGATAGCTTGGCAGGTAAGAAGATTACGATCTTGAGATTTGACAATGGAGGAGAACACACCTCAAAAGAACTTGTGGTTGTGTAAGAAAGTTGGGATTAAGAGGGAATTGATTGTCGCTTATAATCCACAATAGAATGGTGTAGTGGAGTGTAAGAAAAGGTGTATTGAAGAATATGTCAAGGCCAGGATGCATGATCAGGTTTTTCCGATGTTCATATGGGGAGAAGCATCATTAACAACCGTATACATCCAAAATAAAAGTCCTCATCGAATTATGGAACATGTGACTCTTGAAGAAACATTATCTAGAAGGAAGCAAGAGGTTGGACATATGAGAATCTTTGGTTGTTGTGTCCACATCCATGTTCCCAATGATAAGATGAACAAGCTTGATCCTTCAAGAAAGAAAGAAATATTTTTTTGTTATAGTCATCAAAGTGTTAGAAAATTAGAAAGGCAGAAATATTTTCTTTATATTGATAATTACTTGTGATATTCTTATGTTTACCTTATGTTCCTCTTTTATCTTTAGTTCATCAAGCAATTACCAAACCAATAGAACAAAGATCACAGGCACCAGATGTCAGCACTAGGGAGTGTTATAGCTCCAAATCTCACTATTATGGTTTGTGATGTTGCACTCATGGCCTAGGGCAACCCCTCCTTCCAGACCTGGTCCAAAATCTAAAAAACAGTGTTTTATTCCCTGTACGCGACATTGCCCTGATTAAACGCGTGTATAAGCGGGTTCATACATACCCAACCCGCGTATAGTATTAAAACACTTAAAAAAATATAAAACTCCTTATTTCGGGCGGAGATCGCGGGTTTTACTGCTGATCACCGGTAGTGCCCGTGCCTAACTGTCCCAACCAATTCCTACTAAAAAAATATTTGAAATGGTATAATGAACCTAAGGGAAGCCTAAAGGAGGAGAGAGTTAGAGAAGGTTATTATACCGAGATTTCCCCCTGATCAGGTCTGAAGACCCTTGTGCCTTCTGCACTTCCCCCATCTTGTACAGGAAACCCTTGATTCCTTGTGATTTGATGTTCATCCCTTAGTCATGACATCTTGGAGTGAGTATTGGAAGGTGACCTACTAGAGGCTTTAGGCGGGACGGATCCAGAAGGAGGCTGAGCTTTGAGCCTGTAGAAGTGGTTCAGGTGATATTGCTCTTTTTTGTACTATTCTATTTGTCTAATAAAGAAACACGTCTTGTTCCCGATATGCTTCTTTCTTTATGTTAATGATGTTCATGTTTGAATTTCATGTATGAATGGATGTCTAAAAGTTTATAACTAACTCCTTTCTTATATAACATAAAGATGATTTTTACGTGAATCTTTGTCCATATACTGCTGCATTCCTTGGAATTGTTGTTTTTTTAGGGCAAAGGAGCGGAAGGGACGTGAAGAAGGGTTTGCACCCTTGAGGAACTACCCAAACGTAGGACCTGAGGTACGTCCTTCTCACTTTGGAAATAGCTTTTTCTAGCATAATGACTGTGTGTGTGCATGTTTCTTGATTTAGAAACTTTCAGTCTGCTAGGGTTCCACCCAAGAGCCTTAGGGGATAAAATCCCGCAACAGAACTGGCGACTCCACTGGGGAACAACATTCTTGTTGTTCCTAGTTGGGCGTTTGTCAAGCCTATCAGGGCTCAGTAGCTTGCTAGCTTATTGTTATTGTCTGGTCTGTTTCTGACTTCTGAATTTTACCAGTTTCTTGAGTTTCTTTTTTTATTTTTCCTGAAATAGTATATACACGCTGCTTTATTTAGTTACAGAAGCATATAAACGCTTGTTGTCTGAAGTGAACCCGCATATACACAGGTTTCCTCAGAAACAGTCGCGTATACACGCATTCTGCACTGAATGCAGTCGCGTATACTTGGTAACTTTCAGGATTTATAAACCTTTTTGTCTCTGGAGTGTGTCTGGTGCTTTCAGTCAGTTTAAACAGTCATCTATGTCAGTATCGATTCTCTGTTTTACAGCAAGCATCCTTACTCCGACTTCTCTCTAATTATAAGGAGTCTTGGTCTTGTTTCGTGTTTGCAAGTGTCATCATCTTTTTTTCTTTAAACACACAAGATTTCCTTATTGGAATCTTGGCTGCCCTGAGTGATCAGAGCAGAAAAGATTGTTATTAATCTTTGTGTTTAACTTTGCTTCTTGGTGATTTTTTTTTGTTTGCTTAACGAAATCGATTTTTATGACCAATTACTTATTTGTTTCATCAAAGTTGTCATTTTGATACTTTCTTGGAACCGTCTTTTTGATCTTTTTTGGTCTTTGTTTCCAAAGCTTTCCTCGTTGCCTTCCATTGTCGAAAGCCTTTTTGAGCACATTTGTTTTTGTTGAGTTTTCATTATTTGTTGGGTGTCAACTTGCAAAAAGTGTTTCTTGCTTGTTTCAATTGTGAAGTGTCGGTTTTTGTTGAAAGCATTTTCAAAAAGACCCTTTTGTTTCCACTTTCAAGTGAACTTTTTGAAAAGTTTTAGTTTTTGCTTGCTTGAATTTGCTTTTCATTTTGTTTCCTTTTGCTGAATGAAAGTGTTTTTGTTATCTTGAGTTTTGCTTTTAGTATTTAGACGAGTTGTACCATCTTTGATTCCATCTAAATATTGTAAGTGGCAAAAAGGAAATTTGATAAACAAAAACAACTTTTATTTCTTGTTAGAGTAGTTTTCAATCTTGCATCAAGCATTTAGTCTGCATTAGGACAATTTCATCTATTTTGGATAAAATAGATTTGTTAACATTTTGAGTGTGAAGTAAATGAATGAATAGAAAAAAGAAAAAGAAAAAGTTTGTTTCATTTAGAAGTTTCTTCTGACCCTGTAGAAGATTACTTTTCATCGAAAAACAATGACAAAGTGCATAAGCATATAGTTAAGTTTTATTAATCTTTTTTGCGTCAAAAAACACACCTCTAGTTTCACTTCCACCATCCTTTGACTTAAAGAACAGCCCTTAAAATCAAGCGCTAATTAAAATCAACTAGAACTTTTTTATTTTGAATTAAATACACAAACAAGTTTTAGGATTTTAGGGCCTTGGAATAGGCGAGTGGAGAGTTAACTCTCCAAGGCTGCATTAAATGTCGAAACATAGGAGTCTGATTAAAGAGAGAAAATCCAATAGCGTTAGGAAGACCAGGAAAGCTCCGGATCTGGGAGTTAAACGCGAGGGTCTGTGAAGACAGGGAAGAGAGATACCCCCTCTCCTACTTGTCCAAACTTACCTCAAGACCGTTCCGCCTGGCTTCTGTGACGAGTTGGTATCCTTAGCTGCCACTCCTAGGAAACTACATAGGTGGCTGCGGAGGGGAATCCCGTGCACCTGAGGTCGACATTGTATCACTCTCAACCGCACTACTGAAGGGCACCATTACGAAGCTTGGGGGCTTGCACCAGCGCAGACTGTTGTTAGGAGGTCAGCATAACTTACTCTGATACCTTCGTTGATAGGCTTGGGCCCTCATCACCCCAGAATATCTTCGGAAGGCCCTTTATTTTCCACTTTCTAGTATTTTGGTGTCTGGTCCTAATCACCCGGAGCAGAAATACTTGAAAGTTGTTTTGATTGGCTGTACCTTTAGGGACTTTTAGTGGGTGCTCTGTGCTCTTAGTCGACCTAGCTTTAAATTTTTTGAGTCTTTAGTTAGATTTTTAAACAAAGAATTCAAAGTGGTTGATCGATCTCGTAGACATCGTGGTCTCTCGCCACCAAGTGTAGAGCCTTCTCCGAGAAGGCGCAGAGGCAATAATACCGGTGGGTTTCGTCCCATTGCAATTGACGCATCGGGGATTGATCCTCCCCTCGGGGGCAATAGTATTGAAGCAACACCTGGTGCTTCCGTAGAACAAGAAAGGAACCTGTTAGCACTTGAGATTTCACCTAGGCTGAGATAGACAAACCTCAAACCTACATCAAACCATTTCACCTCGTAGCTAGCCCTACGAGGTATGAGAAGGCTCTCTCGGGTCAAACACGGTGGATTTTTCAATAGTATGAGTTGACCAATTAGGAACAAGGATTTTAGGCTAGTAAACTGATAAGGGGGTTTGATTTAAAGTTTTTAGGTTTTTTGGTGGCAATTGGAGGGAGTGCAATTCAGGGTGCGGGGATTGAGCTCAGTTTTTGCAGGTGGGTCTTTGGGGCAAGGTAGGAGTTTATGCTGATGCCTTTAGCTGAAAGATATGATCAAGGAGGAAAGAAGAGAGGCTAAAGAGGGCAAACAATGAATTCGAATCCTCTCTAGACAGTCGAAAACATAAATTTTAAACAAAATTGAAAGCTGAGCATGGCATGCATGAATTCAAACTTTATCACTTCTTTTGTTTAAATAGCAGCAAGAGATTAAGAAATGGAACACATAAACACATTTACAATAACAGTAGGAAACACACCATCAACATAATAATCCACAAGAATCCACAATGAAGTCTGCGAAACCCTGGCCTTC
>APFE031216371.1:0-17610 GCA_000404065.3 Pinus taeda
CTATACTACTAGTGTAACCCCTTATTGTTATTAGTGCAACCCACTTATTATATTGATGTACCCATGTAGTGCCCATTTTGTTACTATTGTGCCCCATAGAAGCCCACTATTGTTATTATTGTGCCCTTACATTATTATTGTTATGTCGGCTCTGGTTATGTTATGAGCCCTTAGACTTCTATATATAGAAAGGAGGTCTTTTCATTTGTATCATCCAAGAATTGTTCATTTATGTAATGTAAAGGAGGTTTCCCCCTCGAAGAGGCTGAATTTTAAGTCGTTGATCTATCTTTTCTATCTTTTTCTTGAGCTGGTTTCATAACAAAGCCTCAACCTTCATCCTTTGGGGTTGCGCCCTCCCTTTCTACCTTGGGTGCATAGTGCACTTAGGAAGCCCGAAACCTTCCCTTTCACCCTTTGTACTTGCGACATGCACCTAGCCACAATCTCCTACTTCTTTAAGGTGCATGAGCACATTATGAAGCCTTGAAGCTCCTCCTCCTCCATCCTTGAGCCTTTTTGGGTGTGCCCTTGCGCCTTGAATCTCCTTTCACCATTTTAAGTGCACCGAAATGGCATGAACAAGAAAATATGCATGAAACATGGTAGAGTAGGATATTTTTAGATGGATAGGTGTTCGCCATGAGTGATTGCAGAAATAGATACTATAGGAACCTCATGGCAAGCACACACAAGGAATACTGGGTAAAGATGATGAAAAAAGGAAGCGTAAAAAGAGCCAAGTACACACCTAAAAATTGATGATCTAAGAACCATGAAGAATCCAAAGTTTGAAGACCCTTAGGAAGGTGGATGCACCATGAGCAGATGACGATAAAAAAATAAACATAGTGGAAGCCATGTCACCGCTAGAGCAGATCCACGTCAGTAGTCACTATCATGTCCCAGTCATCCATAATAGTGACATGCCTAGTTTCTTCATATAATGAGATGGAAGACAAATATTATCATTGTAAATCATTGTATACTACAATTGAGTAGAATTACAAGAGTCATTTGTGAACCCAAGAATCATAGAAGTCCAAAGGAAGGAAGGACATGTAATACCAAAAGTCATATGTAATTCCAAAATTCATTTGGAACTTCAAAGGCTGTAGAAGTCCAAAGGTCACTAGAAGTTAAAAGGTCAAGAGTCATGAGGACATGAAAGGTCACTCCTCAAGTTATAAATAGATCCTTGTTTCTCATGTAAAGGAATTTTAACCTTGGCTTATCCCTTAAGGAATAAGAGAGATAAGTTAGTACTTTTAGGGAGTAAGTAGTAGCTTCAATGTTCCACTATTCGATCAAGTGATGTTTGTTGTGTTCATGGATCTTGGGACTTTTACTTAACATTTAAAGCCTAATGGTCAACACGTTTTCATGCACGGATTATGAACTTTTGTAAGATATTTTGTGAATGTTTATGGTTCATGTTTGGTTTCACCAGTACTAAGGTAGTTGAACTATTTTGGTTGTTTTAGTTCTTATCCTATTGAGAATGTATTGTAATGGTTATGATGATCATCGGGTCTTTGTAGACTATTTCGTTGGATGTTAGACAAAATATTTTTGTTTATGTGTGTCCTTACTAGGGTGGTACTATTACCTCTCTCTTAGAGCCTCAGTTCCCCCCACTGAGGTAGAAGAACCTTGATGCACCTGCACCTGAACATTCACCAGACACACTTACTTGCTTTCTGAAGGCATTTATACAATTCTCTCTCTTCCTAATATAAGGAATATCTTTTAAGTAGATGGTATTCAGGTTGTATTCTAGATGGGATTCCAACACCAAATGGTGTGAGGTCTAGTTGGGACCTTATATCGTGGAGATCCCCTGTATGTTGGCAGTATCTAGCACCGTCAACATTTTGGCACTGGAAGGAGGGCTGGATGACAATATATGCCCATTGAGTCTATTTTGAATCTCTTATCTAAAATGGCTCATCCAAAAATCATAATCTCGGAATGTTTTTCTAAACTATCGCTTGGTAAGCTTTTTATCTCTGCAGAACAACTTGATAACTTGTCTCATTTCAAGTTTGATGGTGAGGGTGATACATCCATTGCCGAGCATGCATCTCTTTTCGTTTAGTTTTGTGAATATTACAAAATTCATTGTGAAGATGTGGCTTGTGTTTTCTTCTGCCTCACCCTTCAAGGTCGAGTTAGATGATAGTGTCTCACTCTACCACCTACTTTCATTCATTCTCTTGACCATCTCGTTGAGGAGATTCATTTAGCATTTGATAGGTATGATTACCAAAACATTTATAAAAGGATCAATAAATTTAGAATGAAGCCTGATGAATCAATTGAGGATTTATCTAATCGATTTATTCACATTTGTTATGAATTTCTTAAAGAAGGTTAAGATTTGTATTTGTTGAAGAAAAAGTTCTAGCATTTGGTTTAGATCTCTTTGAATCAATTTGAATATAAGAATCCAAATGTTCTTGTTCTCTCAACTTTCAGAAATTCTGAGACACCTCCAATTCTAGAGGAGGAACTTACTATTCCTTTTGTTCCTTGTCCTCCTCCTTTTCCAGTACCAATTTGGGTGCTTCCCTATGATAACATTTAAGTTGGAAAATCTACAAATCAAATTCCTAATCCATCCTCTCATCCTCCTTTTGTTTTCCATGATTCATATCCAATGGAGGAAGCCTTGGAATGGTTCACAAAGCCTATCATGGAGATTAATAATTCCATTCCTCAAGTTGGTATCGATACTCATAAATATAGTCTCAAATCTGATTTGGACTCTTGTCATCCTCTATCTTATCATTAACATAACCCCTTGTCCCTTGATACACTTAATTAGTCTCCTTTTGTACATTCTCTAGAAAATGGTTGGGTGCAAGGTAGACATTTTCACAGGTAAAGGAGGAGGATGGTGAGAATTCGCTTGATATTTATTCTCTTTTTCAACATCCTCCATGTCAAGACCATGTTCCTCCATCCTTATTTGATTTCGAATCCAAGAATCTCAATAATGAGTCTAATGAAGTTAAATTTCGTATTCAATCTAAAAACTTAGCCTATCATCATTCTGATGATGATGATTCTATGATTGTATGTGATGATGATTTCCAGAGTGCACTAATCGATCTTTCAGCTTCTCAAGGATATTTTAATTTGGAAGATTTAGAATCTAATTCAATTAAAGAAAGTTCTCTCATTCAAGCTTCTTCTTCAATCCTTTATTCCTTGTGCCCTGCTACTTATATGTCTTTCTCCATGGATCTCCCACTTAATAAGAAAAAGGAATTTTCGCAAGGAAGTGAGGTTATCCATGATGAAGAAGAAGGTAAGAAACTTATTAAATATCCATTCCATTTCTTATCCCTTCCAAATTTGCATGAAGAAAATTCTTCTATCCAAGTTACTCATGAGATTTATTCTATTTATCCATATTTAGACATGCATTTAGAATAATATTTTGAATTGGTAATATGTTTGTTGAATATGTAAATCGTGACCAAATCAGTGAGGTAGCTGGCTTCCATTTGGATAGTAGTGATCTTGTTGAAATTATTGATGGTAGTTTTCCACATACCATGCATGATCTGACTCAATATTCAAGACATAATTCTACAATTCTTGAAAGTTCAGAGACTCATTAAGGAGCCAAGGCACTTCAACTTATGTTGACAATTATGTCAGGTTCATGCGACCCTGGTAAAATCCTTGAAATAATTCAGATCTGGAATTTATCACAAAATGATTTTCTTTGCATGGCTTCATTGGATATAAATCCCTTCTTTAAAGATGTTAGGTACATTGAACAAAATTTTTCTAAGTTTCAAGATTTGGCCTTTGATCAGACTGAAGGTCTTATCTCAGTTAACTTATCTTAATGCAAATATCTTGAATCTAACATAGGTTTGGAGTGTATACCTTCCATGAATATATAGATCCATGAAACTGATCATTTTAAATATTATCATCAATCGAAATATCCATACCTATCAGATACTTTTGAAAATAGTCACCTACTACTACTTATTTTGAATGTTATAATGCTACCAGATATCCTCTTGAGCATCAATCAATGCTTATGCTATGTGTTGAATTAAGTTCCTCTTTTTCATCCACTACATCTCGACTGGTTTTATATTCTTTCCATATTGGCATTCCTATAATGACTATGATGCCATTCTAATCTATAGCTAGTCACATGTAGATGGTTTTCCACATTCAACATATGAGGAAGATAATTCGTTTGTTCAAAGAATTTGCCAAGCTATTCAATTTTATTTATCCTTGTTTCTTACTAATCAACAGTCTTGTGTTTTAATTAAACCATCTGATCATGGTTCTTGTTCTAAAAATTGACGTCCAATTGATCATTTTTCTACTAATATATCTCATGACAGTTGGTTTACATCAAGTGATATTTATGGTATATATTCTCAATTTTTAGATACTTGTCAAGCAGCTGAGGCACTTCAGCCTCCAATGATGGTTATGTCAAGTCCTCACTATCTTAACAAGATTTTGGAATATGATCAAGTTTATTTTCTCTCTAAATATTCTCATCTTGATTCCACACTATTAGTTCAAAATTATTTCTTTCAAGGGTTTTAGGATTATCAAGAGGATTGTTTTGAATTTCGTGTTCCAATCAACATCTTTATTAGCAAGTGTATTCACTAATAGCAAGTTCTGATCTTTCTTGATGTTGGATAAGGAAGACAACACAAGCACAGATATATTCATAAGGATCCATTAAGGTTTTTCTGCTTATGATTTTCATCCAAAAGGTAAGGTTGAAGGTTGGGTAAATTCCAGTAATATAACACATGCTTCTTTCTTTAAGAAAAACCTTCTATTATAAGTGTGATATTTTCAAGTTCTTATCATTTCTTTTGTGAATTATTATATTTTGGTTTTCATTTCTCCTATATTTGTGATTACAGGTCGGGACCAATCACGGTGGCTTCACTCAAAATATCATTACACTTATCCCTGACCTTTTAGCTAGTTTGGTTAGGAGTAGGCTTAGTTCCATTTAGTTCCTCTTGCATTGCATCCACCTTCTTTCCTATTCTCCATCTAGTCTCTGTATCTGATTTGTTTTTTTATGATGTTTTTGGATTTAGTCTCCATTTTCTTGTCTATTGTCTTTTCTTTTGGTTTTATATGTATTTTCTTACTAAGACCTTGTGTAAAGTGCATGGATCAAAAGGATTTGTAGTGTAATAAAAGATAAGTGTGACAACCACAACACATGGATTTTTGTTGTTGTTCTTCTTTGTCTTGGAAATGTCATATGTTGAGCTAATTCCATATGGAAAATATGATTCGTCCAATAGGAGAACCTTCAGGGAACCTATTATATCTAGACCTATACTAGTATCTGAACTACTCCACTTGGTATAATTTTACTTGTGTGTTAACACTTGTCCAATATAGTAGAGAAGGGATAAGGGGAGAATATAATGAGACAAAATCAAAATCAAAGGCCTTAATATACTTCTCTAAGGGGGAAACCTCCTTCGCTCTCAATAAGTCAAGATCCCTCTTATGCCCATGAAAATAACAAGTTTCGATGCACAATTATTTTGAATAAATAAATAAATAAAGGGAAAAAGAAGAGAAACTCTTTGATCTAAAAATCACTCATGAGTGATCTCAGTTAATCAATTAATGAATGAAGGTATTATAGACTCATGTGCTAGTGTGTGTCTATGTTATTTTAGGCAACGGATCGATCAGATTGCAAAATACACAGACACTAGAAAATGGACAACAATAAGAGAAACACAGTAAGCAAATTTAAGATCACAACAATTAATAAGGAGTTCACCCTATTCTCTAGGGCTACATCTCTGGTCCAGCTTTCAGTGGTGGTCTTCTTTTATTGTGTCTTTAAAGCAGAGAATTACAATTAGGAGCTCAATTTGAGTCTCCTGAAATAGATAATGCTTGGTAGGTTGGTTCTTGGATTCCCCAAGCCACTAGAGTGCATAGACTCTTTTCCTTTCCAAGTCTTGACCTCTCTAGTCTTTAATGGGAGGAGCTCAATGTGGTACTCAATACTCGATAGAATCCTCACAAGGATTGCTTGAACCTCTCAAGCTTTCTGTCTGGTCGATGCTGCCTTAGATAAACTCGGTTCTTTGTTTTTCTACTTCTTGCTTCACTGTCTTTCCTTCACTCTTGCTCTCTCTGTCTTTGTTCTCTTCTCTTCCTTGTTCTATTCTCTATCTATTCATGGCTTAAAGCTAATTTGTCCTTGACTGTTCGCTTCCTCTTCCGCCCCTTCGGATTGCCTCCTACTATTCGCTTGGAGTTCCCTATTTTTGCATCATCGCCAATGGCTCACAAGGAGGTGGCCACTTGTCCTCTCATGAACTGTGCCAGGTCTTCCTCAATGGTTCGGTATTTTCAGTTACACTGTGGAATGACTCATCTGCCAACTCAACAGTCAAATCAGACTTTAGAATTTTATATGTCGCTGCCTAATTCCCCTATCAAATCCAGTTTCCACATCAGGTGCAATCTCTGTCATTAGATCTGGAGCCCTTAGATGCTACAGTGTTCGCTCATTTCACGCAGTTGACTTGCATGACCGTTATCATGTGATGAGAAGCGTTTTCTCTCTCATCTACCAGACACATGTCGTGTGCTAAATGGAATCGTTTGTTTTCTACGAGATCCGCTTACTACCCAAGGATGCCTCTGATATACCACTAGTTTTGGAGCGTGAGACCTGCCTTTTGCCTTAGTGCCTTCCCTATGGTTTCCTGGCTTCCATGCGACCTAGCACTTTGGGGCTTTTCCTTCTCGAGGGGTTTCACCCAGTGATGTGTGCTAATCGTGCATCAGAAATGGCCTCTGTTTCCCAATCTGAGCTTCCTAACTACCAGTTTTGCCTATTACGCGGTCTCCATGGGTCTCGGTCAGCGCGCTTTGACCGAGGTCCTCGTCAGTCCTTGCTGGCTACAAACTGCCACTGTTCAGAGGTCTTCCTAATCACTCTGTGTTCATAAATTCGAAGTCTGTCCTATTTTGATACAGTCATGACACTTTTATAATCTTCATGGATCTAATTCGGATCACGGCCTTCCCACTAAAAATGTTTTGGACCACCAAAAGTTGGTTTTCAAGCATTGACTAAGTGAGGGTACATTTTTCTCACTTGTTCAATCTCTATCCACTTTGCACTGCTCAACTTTTAACCCTTGAGCCCAATTCTGAGGTACTCAACATCTCCTCTACACATCTTCCTCACCTTCCTGTCTAGAACTATGTCTTCCTGCAATTCATTAAAATATTCAGGTAGTAGGCCATCAATAGAAGGTAATTGACTCTGCACTTCGGGATCCTCAACTAGTGAGGTTTCAAACAATCTCAAGAAATCTACATTTATGACTGAGTAGATGTGCATGTAGGCTGGTAGATCAAGGAGAAAAGCATTCTAACCTATCTTCTCAAGTATCTTGAAGGGTCCATACCTAATAGGCTTTAGCTTTTTACCTTCACCTTGCATCCTTTCCTTGCTAATATACAGCCAGACTTGGTCACCAACTTGGAAACTATGCTCCATCGGATGCTTCTCATGCCTTGCCTTGTACTTCGCTTGGCTCTTTTCCAACTGTTCCTGTACTACCTGGTGGATCTCTTGGATCTGTTCAATGAACCTAGTTGCCCTATCCACATCACCGTGTCCCTCAACTATGGTGTCTTTACCAAAGACAAAATCCAAAGGAGACCTTGGTGTGAAACCAAAACAAGTATCAAAAGGAGATCTCAGTGTAGAAGAATGTTTTGCTCTGTTGTAAGCATGCTGCACATAACACAAATGTTCATCCCAAAGCTTAGGATGTTTGCTGCAATATCCTCTAAGTAACTGGATCACTGTCCTGTTAACTAATTCTTTCTGACCATCAGTTTGTGGATGAAAAGATGTGATTTTCTTCAGTTTGGTGTCCATCAGTTCCCACAGACTTAACCAAAACTTCCCCACAAATCGGGTGTCTCGATCAGATACAATGGAAGTGGATAATCCAAAATGAACCCATACATGTTCAAAGAACAGTTTTGCAGTTTGTTCAGATGTAATATGTTTATTAAAAGGTATCAAAATACACTTTTAGCTAAACCTATCCACAACAACATATAGATAATCATGACCTTTCCTAGATTTAGGCAGTTTTCCAATAAAATCCATGGAAACACTTTCCCAAGGGTGAGAAGGAATTGGTAATGGAGTGTACAAGCCTAGTTTTCTATTGTTGGGCTTGCTTTTAGCACACATAGTACACCCTCTTACGTATATAGAAACTGTCTCATTGATTTTTGGCTAATAACAAAATCTTTGTAGCTATGCAACTATTTTACTTACCCCAAAGTGACTTGATATTAGAGAAGTGTGTGCTTCTTGAATTATCTTTACACTTTCAGTTTGTGGAATGCATAACTTCCCACAATGGTATAAGAGATGGTCCTTTACATGATAATCCAATTCTTCTACTCATTTTCCTTGACTTAAAGTTGCATATACATCTTTAAAGTCTATATCTTGAGCATATTGTTCAATGTAACACTCATGTAACATAGAATTATGTTTATGTATAGTAGATGCACTCATAATGGGTCTAGATAACATATCTGCAACTTTATTATGTATGCCCTTTTTATATCTGATGACTAAATGAAATTGTTGTAGAAAACCCATCCATATATAGTGTCTTGATTGTTGCAACTTTGTTTGGGAGTGTAGATATTGAAGTGGTTGATGATCAGTATGTATTACTGTCTCTTTGCCCATTAAGTAATGTTTCCACTTTTTCTCACTCTGTACTAATGCATACAATTCTTTATCATATGTAGGATAGTTAACCACTGTAGAATTAAGTGTCTCAGAATGATAACATATGGGTTTACCGTGTTGTGTCAACACTGCTCCCATGACATAGTCACTGGCATCTATTTGGATCTCAAATGGTCTTTGAAGATCAGGCAATGCTAGTACAGGTGTTGTACTAATCTTTTCTTTCAAGGTGTTGAAGGTTTTCTATTGTTTGCCTCCCCACTGAAACACCTTGTTCAATCTTGTTAAAGCATGTAAGGGAGCTACAATTAGGGAAAAGTTAGAAATGAACTTCCTCTAATATTGTGCTACTCCTAAGAAGCTTCTAACTTCTGTAGCAGATTTGGGTTTAGGTCAGTTTACAATGACTGCCACCTTAGAGGGATATATCTTCAATTCACCACCCTCTACTATGTGACCCAAATAATTCAGAGATGTTTTGCCGAATTCACATTTTGAGAGTTTAACATAAATTTCTTCTCTTTTCAAAAAATCTAGTGTCTACTTAACATGCTTTAAGTGTTCTTTCCACGTTTTGCTAAAAATCAGAATGTCGTCCAGATACATAATAATAAAATCATCAAGAAAAGGTTTGAGTACATCATTCATTAATCTCATGAAAGTAGCAGGAGCATTAGTTAAGCCAAAAGGCATAACGAGCCACTCATACAATCTCTACTTTGTTTTGAAAGCAGTCTTCCATGCATCTTGTTCTGCAACTCTGACTTGATGGTATCCACTATGCATGTCTAGCTTGGAGAAATAAACAACTTCTTTCAATTGATCTAAAAGATCATCTATGCGAGGAAGGGAATAATGATTTTTTATTGTTATCTTATTTAGTGCTCGGTAATCAATGCACATTCTCCACGAGCCATATTTCTTTCTCAACAAAACGATTGGTGACCCACATGGCGATGTGCTAGGTCTGATGAACCCCTTCTTGAGCAAATCCTACACCTGCTTCTTGATTTCAGCATTCTCTAAAGCAGACAACCTGTACATTCCAATGTTAGGCAATGGAGCATCTTGCTGCAAAATAATATCATGCACTATTTCCTTTTTGTGTGGTAGACCTTTAGGTTCTTGAACCAAGATATCATACTCAGAAACAACCTTTTCTAAATCAGCTTGCTATTTAGCATTACAACCCTCAAATACATTGGTTTTATCAGGTTTCTTTTCCTTTACAACCATCAGTAATACTTGTTTGCATGAATTTATCATTCTTTTCATCTGCCTTGAGTTTATGAGAGTATAATTAGTCTTGAGCTTATGAGCTCTTACAAATTATTCGATTCCATCTTTAACAAGTAGATACTTGTTCTCAACTCTATAGAAAATAGCTTTTCTTTCATACAAGTAAGGATTTCCTAAAAAAATTCCACATATATCGAAAGGAATTATGTCTAACTCAACCTCATCTACAAATGTTAACCCAAAAGAAAAATTGAGTTTGCACTATCTAGTCACTTGTAGTTGTGCTTTATCATTCGACCATCCTAATGGGTATGGTTTCTTGTGAGGTGTAGTTACGAATCTCAACTTCTTTACAATTGCTTCAGAAATTAAATTTACTTGTGAGCCACTATCAAACAAAGTATCAATCTTTTGATGTTTGGAAATAACTTGAATATGGAAAAGTGTAGGTTTTAACCCCATACAGAAATTACTTGCATACGAATTCTAAAACACAAAAAATAAACAATGCGAGAGCATAACACATAAAACACATATATACATAGATTTTCCCACTGGATCCCAAAACCGGGACTACCAACTTGATTTTTCATTATGTTACTTTCAATGTTACAATACATATTTATACATGCCGAAGCATCCAATACCATGGACCAAAACCCATCGCGTTCAATACCATGGACTGAAAAACCATTGCATCCAAAAAACATGTGCTAAAATCGTGCACAAAACCGGAGGTGGGTCCGCCCAACCTAACATAGGGTCGAAAATCAAAATTTTCCCCATAAAGTGGGGTTACGGGTACCCTCAAATCCCCTGTTAACTACATGGAAAGAATATAACACAACCCAACAAAACGCTCATGCCTTTTTCTCTCATTTTCTTCATCAATAGTAGATTGTGCAGAATTACTAGTAGATGCTTCAGAATTCTTACCTTTTATACATGTGGCTACAATGGTTGTTTCATCTCCTGAGTCTGACTCCAAATCTTTCTAAATAGTTGCAGCAGTCTTCTTCTTCTTGCCTTTGAACTTCTTAGGTCTTAGCTCTAGATGCAGAATCCAACAATGCTCATCATCATGCCCATCCTTTTTACAGTGAGTGCATGAAGCCTTGCTTTTCTGTGCAATGTGAGCCTTCCCTGCTTTCCATTTCTACTTTCTTTTCTCCTTATTCTTGCTTGCAGTGGGTTGGGATGATCCCCCAACTTCTGGACTTCCATTCTTTCCTCTAGCTTCTAGATGAATAGCTTGTACAGATACCTCATCTATACTAGTGGGATTAAACATGCGGATAGTATGCTTCATGTAGCTGTGTAGACCACCAATGTACTTCAACAGAGTCTCAGGTGAGTCTAATGAGATTCCTAGGATCAATGCTCTCTTTCTAAATTCTTGACTATACCCTTGCACACTTTTCCCTTTCAACTGTCGAAGAGTTTTCCAACTCATCATGGCTTGCTGCATGTAGGGCAATGGATAGAACTGCTTTTTGATTGCAGAAACCAATTCACTCCAGACAGAGATAGTCTTACCATGTCTTTTCATATCAGCTTTGGTTTTGCCTTCCCACCAAACCAAGGCAGTGCCTCCAAGGCATAGGCTTGCCAGCTGAATATTTCTCTTGTCTGAATCAATATTCTGCTCTCTGCAATAAACATCAATTTGTCTAATCCAATTGTCCAACTTTTCTGCATTTAACTCTCCATCACATATAGGTAAATCAAATTTAACATCTAGTTTGATCAAAGATGATTTCTTTTTGTGTTCAGAGCTATTAGAAGGTGTGAGAAACTTTTCCTCCTTCCCTTTTCCTTTTGAGTTTTCATAGAAATTTGACTCATCTTCCCCTTTATCTTGTTTATATCCTGATGAATCTTCATCCTTATGTTTTCTAAAGTCCCTATACATTTCTTCTACCATGGACTTTATGGCTAGGAAACTATCTATGAATTGAGGGTCTAGCCCATAGAACCTTCCTCTGACATTGTCTTTCAAGGATAAACTCTCCCAATTTCAGGATTAGTTTCGACCAACTCTCCTTCTCCTAGTTTGAGCTTTTGATCTAGTTAGCATTCAATAGCTAAACCAACATAAGATTGTCTAACCTTAATAGCGTAGAGCTCTGATACCACTTGATCTGAAAATCACTTGTGAGTGATCTCAGTTAATTAATTAATTAATGAAGGTATTACAGACTCATGTGCTGGTGTGGGTCTATGTTATTTTAGGCAAAGGATTGATCAGATTGCAAAATACATAGACATTGGAAAATGGAAAATAGTAAGAGAAAAACAATAAGCAAACGCAAGAACACAACAATTAATAAGGAGTTCACCCTATTCTCTAGGGCTACATCTCTGGTCCATCTTTTAGTGGTGGCCTTCTTTTATTGTGTCTTTAAAGCAGAGAATTACAATGAGGAGCTCAATTTGAGTCTCTTGAAACAGATAATTCTTGGCAGGGTGGTTCTTGGATTCCCCAAGCCACTAGAGTGCACAGATTCTTTTCCTTTCCAAGTCTTGACCTCTCTGGTCTTTAATGGGAGGAGCCCAATGTGGTACTCAATTGCCGATAGAATCCTCATGGGGATTACTTGAACCTCTCAAGCTTTCTGTCTGCTCGATGCTGCCTTAGGTTAGCTCGGCTCTCTGTTTTTCTACTTCTTGCTTCATTGTCTTTCCTTCACTCTTGCTCTCTCTGTATTCGTTCTCTTCTCTTCCTTGTTCTATTCTTTGTCTGTTCATGGCTTAAAGCCAATTTGTCTTTGACTGTTCGCTTCCTCTTTCGCCCCTTCAGATCGCCTGCTGTTGTTCGCTTAGAGTTCCCTGTTTCTGCGTCATCGCCAACGGCTCACAGGGAGGTGGCCACTTGTCCTCTTACGAACTGCGCCAGCTCTTCCTCAATGGTTTAGTATTTTTAGTTGCACTATGGAATGACTCATCTGCCAACTCAGTGGTCAAATCAAACCTCAGAATTTTATATGCTTCAGCCTAATTCCCCTGTCAAATCCGGTTTCTCTATCGAGTGCAATCTCCACCATTAGGTCTGGAGCCCCCAGATCCTACAGTGTTCGCTCATTTCGCTCAGTTGACTTGCACAACTGTTAGCATGTGATGAGAGGCGGTTTTCTCTCTCATCCACTGGAAACTCATCATGCACTGAATGGAATCGCTCATTTTCTACCAAATCTGATTACCGCCCAAGGATGCCTCCAAGATGCTGCCGGTTTTGGAGCACAGGACCCACCTTTCGCCTTAGCACCTTCCCTATGGTTTCCCAGCGTCCATGTGACTGAGCACTTCGGGGCTTTTCCTTCTTGAGGGATTGTGCCCAATAATGCACGATTAACGCTATCAGAAATGGCCTCCATTTCCCGATCTGGGCTTCCTAATTGCCAGTTTTGCCTCCTACGCAGTCTCCATGGGCCTTGGTCAGCGTGCTTTGACCGAGGTCCTCATAATTCCTTGTTGGCTGCAAACTGCCACTGTCTAGAGGTCTTCATGATCACTTTGTGTTCATAAATTTGAAGTCTGTCCTGTTTTGATACAGTCATGGCATTTTGATAATCTTCACGGATCCAATTTGGAGCACTCTTCTTACATAAGGAGGTGAAGCAAGAGACTTCATCGGGGTACTATCTAGGCTTGCTGGCAGTGAAGCAATGTTTGTGCTCCTGAAGTGACTCCGTCAGGGTACTGTCCATGTCTACCGGAAGTGGACAAACATTAGAGACAAAATATCACACTCTAAAAATAATAAACTCAATGTGCACATTACCCTTTCTTGTATCAAAATGATTGTGATAAAATATATCTCATGTATGTGTTTCAACCAAGCAAAGAAAAAAGTAAGATGCTATGTGTAAAACTTAATACTTCCTGAAGGTATGGCCATTAGTCAAAATCTTTTTCTGGACAGAGAAGCTGATGTTCACCCAGTGTGTCACCAAGTGTTTTCCTTGGTACAACACCCTCCAAAAATTTCACTACATTCGAATTTTGGAGCCTACTTCATTGTCATATCAAGTGTTTCCTCAATCATCAAGTATCGTTTCATGTTTATCTATATGTTCTTTAATGTTCTCAAGTGTTGTCACATTGATTAGAACATATTTAGGTGCATTTCATGGGTGAAACATATTTTTGTTGTCAAACAACACTTTCGATTTGCAATCACACACACTTCACTAGTAGTATTTGGGGAACATGTATAAAGTGGTGTTTTGATGTATATTCATTTTTTATCAAGCTTTTCTAAATTTTCCTAATGCGTTAGTGTGCATCATCATAATTGGTTCTACTTCTAAAGCTCATCCTATTCACCCCTTTCCCTATCACCCAAAATTAGACAAATTTTGGTTGAAAAGTGAGCCAAATATTATCATTGTAAATCATTGTATAAGACAAATGAGTCGAAGTCTAAGAGTCATATGTGAACTCAAGAGTCACAGAAGTCCAAAGGACATGTAATACCAAAATTAATTTGGAACTTCAAAGGTTGTAGAAGTCCAAAGGTCACCAGAAGCTAGAAAGTCAAGGGTCATGAGGACATGAGAAGTCACTCCCTAAGTTATAAATAGATCCTCATTTCTCATGTAAAGGAATTTTAACCTTGGATTATCCCGTAAGGCATAAGAGAGATAAGTTAGTACTTTTCGGGAGCAAGTAGTAGCTGAAACACTCCACTATTGGACTAAGTGATGCTCGTTGTATTCATGAATCTTGGGACTTTTACATAATATTTGGAACTTGATGGCCAACACATTTTCATAAATGGATTATGAATATTTGTAAGACTATTCTATGAATGTTTATGATTCATGTTTGTTTTCGCCAGTACTAAGGTAGTTGAACTATTTTTGTTATTTTAGTGCTTATGTTAGGGTCTATCTCTAACCCCTTTATTGAGGTAATAAGCCCAAGGGGCTTAGTCAGGGTTATAGTTAGTTAGTTGATTCATTGAAGAACATAAGTGGTTATCCACATTAATAATAATTATAAGTGGTTGACTGACATTATAAGAAAGGGATCATAGTTAGTTTAAATGCGCCATAGTTAATAAATAAAGTGTTTAGCACGTGTTATGCAAGGGACCTGTAGTAGTTAGGGTTTTGGATGTCATTAAGCTATAAATAGTCTTAGATAGTAAGGGAAGAACCAATTGATTCTTATTGTAATTGATTTATACTCTGTTGGAGGTTGCTCCCTCGAAGAGGAAAGTGAACAATGTATTCTTCTTCTGAATAATAAAATATGTTTGTAGCCTATTTCATTTCATGTGGTATTTTTGTGTTTCAGGATATGTTGTTTCGTATTTTTAGTATTCTAGTTTCTCGTAGGTCAAGTGCATAACAAGTGGTTTCTAAGCACTTTTGATGGTCAATTGTACCTCTAATTTTTGCATAATTTTCTTTTAGGCTAGAGACATGTTTCAGTGTCTTTAAACCATAGGATCTGTCATTGAGAACATAAACCTACAAATTTGGGGAGGTATGTACGTAGAAACTATTGGGATGGGGGCCCTCGAGTCTAAATTTTTCAAAGTTTTGAATTTTGTATTATTTTAAAGTCTCAGCAATTTGAGGAGCGAAGCGCACAGAATGCTAAGAGTCAAAACGGGCTTTTAGGAAGGTTAAAGCCCCTTATTTTGTAAAAGGATGTACTGTCTTGATGATACAATGAACTTCACCCATGGTTCGCAGACCATGGTAATGTAATGTAAAAGATATAAAAGAAAGTCATCTAGGAGTCATTAGAAAAAGGTCTTAGTTCAGGAATGGGATTTTGAGTCTATTTTGTCTCTAATTCTATATTTTGGTGAAGGGGAAGGCTCCTACAACTGAGTGTGAGGGCCCCTGCAACTATGTGCATAGGATCAGAAGATGTATATGTGTTGAAGGTCTGAAGTAATAGAGAAAATTTGAAGAAAATATGTGCATTTTGTGTTTATTTATATTTTTTTTATCTTTATGCTTAGTTATGATTCAGTTCTTTGTTATATTGCTTTAATTTCATCATGAAGGTTGAAATCTACTTTGGTTTAGTAACTTATGCATGTTAGAACACTTAAGCAAAGCTTGTAGATCTAATTAAGTAGAAATTGCTTTATGTTTGTGATTCGGAAGATAAGGATTCACAAAGGAAAGATAGGGCCCTAATTTAAGGAAATGCCCTGCTGCTACATCACGTAACCTTTTGGATGCAGAAACCTAGTTGTAGCATACCCCAAATCTACCTCGGGTGAGACTGGAGTATGCGCTAAGCGAACTGTTTCTGAAAGGGCCAGTAGTGTAGGGTTTTGTTGGTTAGTACAACTAACTCTAAACGTAGGTCCGAGCACCCTCAATTTAACAAATGGTTTAGTTTTTAGGACCGAGATCTATCCAAGGGATATGTGATGTGGTGTTCATGGATACCAACTGGGAAAGAAATCAAGAAGTGGATAGATTGCAAGTTGCATGAGTTTGCAGGTCAAGAAAATTGAAATCCACACTGGTCCAAAGAAAGGTGGTTACAGAGATATCTCTACACAAAAGAAAACACAATTTTCTTTTCATCGTTTCCTTGCGAATTACATGAGTGGTTGTCTAATCTAGCGGATAAGGAACCTACTTGGAAACATGAAGATCCTATTATGTGGACTCCTGAATGGATCAAGCACCTTGAAGAGTCTGATTATAAGGTCACAAGGGTTGTTGACTATTGGATTGATGGTATTTTGGGTGGTTTCATCACTGAAATTGTAATTGACATGTTTATATCTTATAGTGAAGTTAGGCGTCAATTCTTTAAGGGTTTGAGAGGTAAGTACCTGAGATTGTTAAAAACTTGGATTAAAATGTTGTTGTATGAGAAGGGTTTTATGCCTTTGAATTGATGTTTAAAAGAGGTCAGACCAGATCTACATGAAGAGGAAAGAGATTCAGATCCGATTGGGACAAATAATAATGCATTGTTGGGTGAATTAGATAGTGAAGAAGAAAGGGCCAACCCTAACACACCTGGAGGTGAGCCGCAGACCAAAGGTCTAGGCATTTCTAGGATTCTGCATCCATCCACCCCATCTCCACCTTCATCACCACCTCATAAACCTACGCCTCCACCCCCACCTCCACCTTCACCTTCATTCTTCAGTATGGCGAATACAGTGAAAATGCCTATATTCAGGGTCAAGGATCAGAGGATCCTGATCAATTTTGGTTCACAGCCAAAGTTATGTGGAAGCTGCAATAGATAAATAATAATGATATGGATAAAGAACAACAAGTTATAGTGGTATAGGATAGAGCACTTGCATGGTATATAAAATATAGCACAACCAATCCAAATGCTACATTGGCTGAGACAAAGTCTGTAGTGAACATAGAATTTAGAAAGCTAAAATCAAAGGCTCAATGTGTTACTGAAATAAAGGAGATCTGTTGAAAATGCAACAAGATGATGGAGCTTAGTGAAAAGAAGTCGCCTTCACTAAGTGGTTCCGCAGGCTATTTTTGGCGCAAAGTCTATTTTTAGACTATGCCTATTTTTAGACATATGGATCATGGTCTATGAGTTGCAGGATGCTATTTGTGGATGATTGG
>APFE031216371.1:17664-28309 GCA_000404065.3 Pinus taeda
GGACAGTTCAGTGGAGACAAGTGTTAGAGGTGAGTGAAAGGGTAAGACAGCTGTCAGTTGTGACTATAGTTGTGCATGAGATTTGCACAATCAGTGGATTGACATTGCCAATGAGGATTGCGTAGTGCAACACAAGATAAATGTGAGTTTGGATCAGCCATTCCCATCTATTCTCATGCAGGATTGCGTAGTGGAGGTAGGCAAGCAACGGAGGAGATTTGAACTTGTGATTGATTCAGATCTGAGCTAGTTTGTGTGTAACAGGTGGAGATAGTACTGAGTACTTGAGAGGAGTATTGTACTATGTATTGTTACATGTTCTCTATCATCATAATATATAGATAGTTGAGGGGTTTTCAGCTGTATGCTTTCCCCAGTACATACCGTGTTGATATGTGTGCTTCATGTTTCAATGTGTGCATGCGATTGTTTCTTTAATTCTGCAAATTCATGATCAATGGTAGAGGAGGTTATGTATTATGCATTCATTCCGCAAATAGTGTATAATTAGGATAATCTCCGTGAGTAAGTGTTATATTATTCAAAATTTTATACAAGATCAAGTAGACAACTAACGAGTCTGCATGGGATATGGATAAGGTTGAAGTGCTTACTGAGACAAGATAATCTGTAGATTTTCGATTAACAACATAAGGAATGGTACATAGCTTCGTTATTGCCACATTTAAGACTTCCTTTGTCTCAATAGAAGATCGGATCTCAGGTCGAAGCATTAGAGATTATGATGAAGCTAGAGGCTTCGCTGATCTAGGATACAAATATAGGAATCCAATCGATCTAGTCACAGTTAGCAATCCTGCATATGGAGTTGAAGGATCTGAAGAAGGGAAAGGAGGTTCACTCAGGACTACACCCTAAAGTTTGGTGCACAAAGTGCAAGGCTATCGACCACTATAAGGATCAATGCCCTATGTACTGGGATTATATAGCTACTAGAGGTCCCAATCCACTGAAACCAGAGTCTCTTGTTGGATCAAGCACTGGTTCAAGAATTTGGTGTAGTATCTTCCAAGTACCAGGAATGCATATGATAGACAATTGTTATCTATTACAAAAGTTTGTGTAGACACTGAAGAAACTCTTCTGCAAAATATTTAAATTAGTTGGCCATGATGAACGAGATTGTTGAACCTATGAATTGATGATAGGAAAAACCCCGATGTATACAATGCAAGTTGAAACCCATGCACAAAATGATCAAGGCTCACCTATAGCTCACGGAGGATTCCAAGGACATGGAAGAGGAGGCGGAGGTGGCACTGGAAGAGGTCAAGGCCAAATGATCTGCTACAACTATGGAGAACCATGACATTTTGCACACGACTATCAGAATACAACTTATTATACTTGTCAGTACTATAAGTAGTTTGATCATGTTATAGAACAGTGTCCTGTATTAATAGAAAATATGCAGGAAAATAAGAACCAATAGCCAACATAGAACATTCAGATGATGCGATCTGAACTATAGGTTTTAACACCTTATAGAAATTACCTGCATAAGAATTCTAAAAAATATAAAATAAGCAATGGCAAGAGCATAACACATAAAACAAATATACACAGAGATTTTCCCCTGGATCACAAAATCAAGACTACCATATTGATTTTTCATTATGTTCCTTTCAATGTTACAATACATATATATACATGCTAAAGCATCCATAAACCCCAATCCATTAACCCTAGATTAAAACATAACCATAGTTCCCTTGACTAGATCTACAAAATACCATGGACCGAAAACCATCGCGCCAAAAACCATGTGCAAAAACCATGCACAAAACCATAGGTAGGTTTTCCCACCTAATATAGGGTCCAGTCATGGAAAGAATATAACACAACCCAACATTCTACCACTTGTTGCTTTATTTCCACAAGGGGCCACTGGAGAGCTTAGTTATTTATCCAGGCCTACCACACCCATTATTTCTCTACGCCAAGAGAACTTCTCAGCGCTCACATATTTTGTCAATGCATCTACAATATTCTCCAAAGTGTCCACCTTTACTAGCAACACCTTTTTGTCTTCTATCATATCCCTCACAAAGTGATACTGAACATCAATATACTTTATCTTTGAATGGTGTAGGGTTGTTTGCCAAGAAAATTGCACTTTGGTTGTCACATTCTATCCTTATAGCTCCCTATACTAACCCCATAATTAAACACAATCTCTGCAACCAAACTGGTTTGTTGCTTGCATGAGTGGCTGCCACGTATTCTGCCTCTGTAGTTGATAGTGCCACTACATATTTTTTCTTACTCATCCAATTGACTACACCTCCAAATAGGTTAAACACATACCCACGTGTAGATCTTCTCTGATCCAAATCTCTAGCCTAGTCTGCATCAACAAAGCCATGGATATGCAAAACTCTATCCAATTCTAGTCTTCCTTGGTAGCACAAACGATAATCACTATTGCCACGCAAATATCTGAAAACCCACTTCACTGTTATCCAATGCTCCTTCCCCGGTTTTGACATAAGCCTTCTCAAGGCTCCCACTGCATGTGCAATGTCTGGTCTAGTATAGAGCATCACATACATCAGGCTACTGACTGCACTTGCATATGGAACGCAGGACATGTCCTCTTCCTCTTCTTGTATCTTGGGAAATTGTTCAACAGATAACTTTCCACCTACAGGAATAGGAACCTTCACTGGTTTACTATCCTTCATATTAAAACTATGTAGTATTGTCTTGACATACTTCCTCTAGTTTAACCAAAGCTTCCTCTTTGCCCAATCTCCTTTAATTTCCATGCCCAAAATATAGTTTGCAACACCAATATCTTTCATGTTGAATTTGGAGGACAATTGGGTCTTCAACCCCTGGATAATTTCTTTGTCATTTCCAACTAGCAACGTATCATCCACATACAAGACCGGATAAATAACATGGTCACAAATTAATTTAAAATACATACAATGATCTACTTTTCTTCTAGTGAAGCCAAGTCCCCATATAAATGTATCAAATTTCTGATACCACATCCTTGGTGACTGTTTTCACCCATACAAAGAATTTTTTAACTTGCATAGTAGTTCTTTCTTACCCTTCACTGCAAATCCTTCAGGTTGCTTCATGTGGATATCTTCTTCCAGATCCTCATGAAGAAATCTTTTCTTCACATCCATCTGTTCTACCTCAAAATCGAAAGCAACAAAAACAGATAAAATTAATCTAATAGAAGCTACCTTGGCAATAGGAGAAAAAATATCACCAAAATAAATTCTTGACACCTAGGAATAACCTTTTTCTACCAACTGAGCTTTGTATTTCTCCACCTTTCCTTCTGCATTCATCTTCTTCTTGAACACCCATTTTCTGCGAATGGTTTTCCTTCCAGTCGACAACTCCACTAGATCCGAAGCCTCATTTTTGTGCAAAGATGCCATTTCATCAACGATGGCCTCTTACTAGAGTTTTCCATCCTCTGAATCCACTGCTTCCTTCACAATTCTAGGATCATCATTAGTAATAAATAAAGAAAAATTTCAACAAAAATTAGATGGACTATACCTTTCTAGCTACCTTCTTTCTCAAACTGATCTTCTCACAATGAGAGTTTGTGGCTCTTCATATTCTAATTCCTCTTCTTCTGTAGAGTTTGATTCTTCCTCTTTAAGACCAAACTCTATCTTCTCAGGTTCCTTTGGTTGGACTTCATGTTTAATAACATCTTTCACCTCTCTGAACACCACAACTCGGCTATACACAACCTTCCTTGTTATCAGGTTCCAAATATTATAACCCTTTAAATCATCCTTATATCCAATAAAGATGCACTTGTCAGATTTACTATCCAAATTTGTTCTTTTCTCCTTTGGAACATGCACATATGCATCGCATCCAAATACCCTCATATGTGAAAGAGAAGGCTTCTTACCAGTCCATACCTCTTCTGGATTCTTACCCTCCAATGTTGATGAAGGTGATCTTTTGACCAGGTAACATGCAGTCTCCACTGCCTCTGTGCATAATTCCTGTCCTAACCTAGCACCACTGAGCATGCTTATTTCCCTTTCCATCAATGTCTTGTTCATTCTTTCTACAACTCCATTTTTCTAAGGTGTGTATGGAGTATTCTTCTGTCATGATATACCACACTTCTTACAGAACTCTTAAAATTCCTTCTTGCAAAAGTCTCCACCATTATCTATCCTCAGCACCTTTATATTATTCTCTGTCTGGTTTTCCACCAGAGACTTAAATTCTTTAAATTTGTCAAAGACTTCATATTTATTCTTGAGGAAATATATCCATGTATTCCTTGAGAAGTCATCTATAAATGATACATAGTAAATAGACTTACCCATTGATAGAACCTTCACAGGTCCAAACACAACATTGTACACAAGCTCTAATATATGTTTCACCCTCTTACCACCAGAGGGGAAGCTCACCTGACTCGAATTCCCATATACAAAATTTTCATAGAAATCAAAATCTAGAGATCTATTAGTCATACCTTCTACCATACCTTTACCATGAAGTATCGAATGTCCTTCTCTCTAATATGTCCAAGCCTTTGATGCCATAGTATGGTATTTTCTCGAGAGACCACTAGATTTCTGCTCCACTTTCAGGAATCATAGAACTATTGCACCCATCAATAACAATGCTACCTTGCATCTTGTACAGAGTTCCAATCTGAACTCCCCGCATCAATACCAGTGCTCCCTGAACCATCTTGTAGGTCTCTTTCTCGAACATTGTTTTTACACCTACATCATCTAGCTTGCTTATAGAAATTAGATTTCTAGCCAATGTAGGAATATGCAAAACACTCGGAAGTGTTCTAATCCTTCCACCTTGCAACTTCAACTTTACTTTTCTGCGACCAATGATTCTAGCCTTCCTATCATCCCCTAAGAATACATCACCACCATCATATTTCTCATACTAGCAGAACCACTCTCTATGGGGAGTGAAGTGAAAGGATGCACCTGAGTCAATCAACCATACCTCATGATCAACATGCTTACTTGAAGAAGAATCCAAGTACACATCCCCACCTTCATCTGAGGTGGTTTTCGCCTCTGCAGAAGGATAATCCTCAGATACTTTCCTTTGTTAGGAGCTTTAGATTTATGGTCCCTTTTGTAGTGCCCTTCCTTTCTGCATTTCCAGCACACCTTTACAAATTTTCCTAGAGATTTAGATCTCCCTCTAGATTTATATCTCCCACTCGAGGACTTATTTTTGTTTCTGTTCTAGGACCGTCCTTGTATAGACAAGGCATCACCATTCTAGCTCTCCATATTTTTCTGTCTCTCTTCTATGTCAGCAAGGATGAGACTATTTCATCAAACTGCAAGGCAGTTGCATTGCTACCTATCGCAATAACTAGACTATCCCATCAATCTAGTAGAGAACACAACAAACTAATGCACTTATCTTCATCTAAAATTTTAATATCAACAAACAATAACTGGCTTACCACAGTATTAAATGCATTCACATGCTCTGTCACCGAGTCTCCATCTTTCTCCTCAGGTTATACAAATTTTTCCATAGGAACAGTTTATTCACCAAAGGCTTAGATTGGTAAAAAATTCCCTAACTTTTCCCACAAATCCTTTGTCGTAACTTCCCCTGATACATTCAGCGATACTGAATCTAAGACACACAATCATGTTGTGGTCTTTTCCTTCCGATCCAACTTATTCCATTCTTCTTTGGACACTGCTGTTGGTTTAGTACCTGGTTCTACTGCGATCCACGAATCTTTATCCACTAACAGATCCTCCATCTTGAGTTTCCACAACTCAAAACTCTGACCATTAAATATCTCAATCTTTATATTTCCACTGCTTTCCATCTTCTTTCACCACCAGAATCGATCTCGTCGATCTCCCACTAAACAGGGTCTACCATAGGCCCAAGCAAAACCCCACAGCAACAAAGACATCCCCTTGTAGCCAAAACAACTCTAATACCAAATGTAGGTTTTACCCCATACAGAAATTACCTTCATATGAATTCTAAAAAATAGAAAATAAACAATGACGAGAGCATAACACATAAAACAAATATATACAAAGATTTTCCCCTGGATCCCAAAATCAAGTCTACTAGATTGATTTTTCATTATGTTCCTTACAATGTTATAATAAATATATATACATGTCGAAGCATCCATAAACCCCAATCCATTAACCTAGATTAGAACATAATCATAGTTCCCTTGATTGGATCTACAAAATACCATGGACCCAAAACCATCGTGCCAAAAACCATGTGTGAAAACCATGCACAAAACCATAGGTAGGTTCACCCACCTAATATATACTGGGGTTAGTCATGGAAAGAATTTAACACAACCCAACACGAACCGCGCGAAGATAATCCTAGTGTCAATATAGTAACCCGAAGTGGTATATCCATTGATGAAGCCAATGTAGAAGGTAAATCTAATACATGGGTTCGTAGGGCTGGTGAAAATAATGTTGGATTTGACTTACATAGAGAAAAGGAGACATTTATGAAGGCAAGGAAAAGTGTTATGGATCTAGGTGATTCTACGTCTAAAACTCATAATCCAATAATCCCACAAAGAGAGAAATCTAAAGAAAGTACTATGACGGAGAACTCTAATCCCACAATGCTAAAATCATTTCTATAGACATACATGAAGTTGTTGAGGGACCAGAAAGCAGTTGAAGGACTCCAAGAACTAAGAGATAGCTACAGTAGTAAGGACAAGCTACTCCCAAAACAACGCATAGTAAATAAGGTGAACCCAGGCAAGAATAATACTAGTAGGGAAATGCGGTTGACATCACAAATTGGTGATTTTGACATGGACTAGATAATTCTAGAATTGGGATCTGACACTAATGTACTGCAAAAACAAACTTGGGAACATATGGGGAAACCTAAGTTGTAGTGGTCGCCAATCTAGGTGCACATGGAAAACAAACGAAAGATAATTCTGATGGGTTGCCTACATGGAGTGCTTGTAGATATTGAAGGAGTGAGTGTGCTCATAGATTTTGCAGTTATTCAAATAGTAGATGATAGTAATCCATACACAACATTACTCAGGATTGATTGGGATTTTGACATGAATTTTATTATTAATTTGAAGAAGCAAATCATGGTATTTGAAAAGAATGGCCTTAGAGTAGTTGTTCCATTGGATCCAGTTGAAGGTGCACAATACATAGAGTCAGTCCATGATGACTATGAAGATGAAGACATTCATCACATATATAAGCTCATAGCATGAGACAAACACTAGATTAATCCCACTGTAAATGGACGTATCAGTTGGGAGAAGGATAGTTCATGTTAATCAGACTTGGATGAAGAATTAAAAAACTGGAAGAATCAGCTGCATGAGGCCTCTACACTATGATGCAATAGACTTACAAAGTCTCTACGTTGTATATCAAATGAGGTATTAAATTACCTGGTTATGGTGGGATATATGATGTCAATACTTTTCTTGACCATTTTGAAAGAGACGTACTAGAGGAGCATAGGTTTCAGGCTCTAGATTTCGCTTGAAGAGCTACGCCTGCAAGATGGTGGGGAACCCACAAGGATAAAATTGTTGATTGGAAGGAATGTCGTAGGCTGATGAGATTAATATTTGTCTTTGTAACAGAACGATTCAGTGAAAAGTACACAGGTAAGGATGACCAACGTGAACATCTGTCTCGATGGACTAAGACTTGGGGTGAGGTAGCTCAACTGAAATGGGTCCATATCTTTATTCATACCTTATACGTTACACCGAGGAACTAGTATTTGGAGACGGAGCCGCGACACAGGACTATTGATTGGGATGAAATGAAAGGAATTTTTTGCTTACATTTAGCTCTGAAGATGGGTTCTAATTCATTGATGGGGTGCTTCAGGCGATTAAGGCAGCGATCTTCTGAACACTAATAGAACCTATAACTTGGATGCAGCCTGACTGGAGCGCGTAGCTACAACGTGCACTAGAATGCTACAATGTTACTATGGAAGAAGGCGATGAGGGTCCATGAAATATAAACATTCCTAAGTCAGAAGGACTACGCAAAGTACCAAGACCTGATGAAAAAATCCCTGATATCTCACAGCCGGTAAATACAAAACAAGTAAATATTGGTTCAGAAGCATAACCAAAGTTCGTGCACATTAGTAATTATTGGGATGAAGACATGGTCGGCAAGGTTGTTAAATTATGACATGAAGATCAAGAATTATTTCTAACAAAATTCTCTGAATTGAAGGGCAGAGTAGGCGATTTGGGTGTGATGAAGATCAATTTAAAACTAGATGCAAAGTTTCTATTCAAGTACATTATCTCATATTTTGGATGCGCAAAGATCCTAATGAGTGACCGAGGTTCGCACTTCTTCAATGAAACAATTAAGGCATTAACGGAAGAGTTTTAGATGCATTGGTTGGGACCCTATGTAATCATGGATATTCATAGGTTGGCATATTTCATCTTGCAAAGCTGAATGGGGAGTTGTTTCCTAGAAGGATTAATGGAATTATATTGAAGGTATATAGGGACAATCTCATTCCTACAAGGTTGTGATGACTATATGATAGCAGGTATATAGGGACGATCTCATTCCTACAAGGTTGTGATGACTATATGATAGCAGGTAGCTCTTAGTGCTTCAGGCAGCTGAATGAAATCATAGGACTATAAACTACTCTGTCGAGCAATGGTTCCATTAAAGAAGGAGGGTTGCATGATGTTTAGGGACATGGCATAGTTGGAGAAAGTTGTGATAATGTCATTGCGCCATAAGGGAGGATCTCACCTAGTTTTTCCAAAATATGATCATTAGAGAAGGTATAGTTGATTTGACCTCGATTTTTCCTTTAGAGGGAGTAGGGGAAGTGCGTTTATGGAGCATATCTATGGAATTTACTACCAAATCCATATTTATGAGGAAAATCTAGAGGCATTCACGACATTCGAATTTGAATTTGTCTATAAATATGACCTCCTGCTCTACATTCACACAATTTTCCTATTAAATAATTCATCTGAGCTTTTGTGCCTAAGCCTAGATGAGATTAGTGTTACATGTCTGGTGAGGATTGGCAGGATATCTATTTGGAATTTTTGGCATGATGATTAACAGGCATCATGACTTCTACTCCTATTGTTAAGGGATAAATTCCCATAGGGTCTTGGGTTGATACCCTAGTAGATCAGAGGTTATCTACAAAGAAAAACACACATTCCACATAGCCATGATGCTAATATAAACAAACTCTACAATGAGAGGTGCACCTGGGGGTCCTTCGTTTGAGAAGATCCAGCCAAGGTCCAAACCCTCTTGGAGTCTCTTTTAGTCCTTCAACTTGCAAAACAATCAATTCAAGAGAGCACAACAGTATATGGACTAAACATCATAAAGAAATCATCTTCATAGCGTATTGAAATGTAGTTAGTTATACAATTAAAACAACCATTCATATGTGAATCATAACATTGATATCATAAACATGAAGAAGATTTATATCAGGAACAAGACAAGTGTTTCTTTTATTATATATAACTAAAGTACAGAAAGGAATGATTTCACCTGAGTCGTCCTTTTGTAGGCTCCAAGTAGAACCGTCCTCTGGATTCGTCCAGTCTCAAGCCTTCAACAAACTCCTTCCATGACTTACTCCAAGATATCTCAAGTTGTAGAAAGACATCATAACACAAGGAAACAAGGGTTTCCTGATAATGGGGGAAGTGTTGGAAGCACAAGGATCTTTAGACCTGGTCAGGGATAATCTCAGTAGAGTGATCTTTCTCTCTATTCTCTCCTCCTTTAGGCCTTCCCATTGAAGCCTTTTATACTTCTCCCAAAGTAGTTTTTTAGTTGGGAATTCGTTGGGAATAGTTGGGCCACGAGCACTAATAGGTAATCAACAGGTGAAACCTGTGATCTGCTCCCGAAATTAAAAAGATTTAATTTTTTAAGTGTTTTAAGACATATACGCGGGTTGGGTATACACAGACCCACATACACACATGTTTAGCTCAGGGCAATGTCGCGTATAGGGAGTAAAACACTGTTTTTTAATTTTTTGGACCAGGTCTGGAAGGAGGGGTTGCCCTAGGCCATGAGTGCAGCATCACAAACATCAAGAGTGAGATTTGGAGCTATAACAGATGCCTCCTAATATATGAGGTTAGAAGGGGTACATGATGGCTGAAATGTATTAAGCAAGTCCATGGAAAGGAAATCTGTCAAAAATTGAGAAGGACTTCACTAGAGTTCAGCCTGCCAAGCCACAAAAGGAGATGAGAAAGAAACACTGTCTGAGGCGGGCATACCCATGCTCAAAGAAAGTACATCATGTCCACATATCAAATACAAGTGGATCCACTAAGTATACAAGTATAAAAGACTGGAAAATAGATAATGGATCATCTGATCATGATCAAACAAGTACATGTCTAAATATCACATATAAGAATGTCAATGATGCTGAAGGATGAAGCGGATCACTGATATCAAAGACTAATCCAAAAAAGTACCAAATGAACATGATGGAGTATGATGGTACTACACTGTAAACTCAGGTGTCGACATATAGAATGTCGCCATGAATGACTGCAACATATAAGGTGGAATTGTGTCAACTAGCGGCAACAGGA